>JBBPBT010001132.1:1200652-1215161 GCA_037974875.1 Cicer bijugum
TATTTATTATTTATTTTATTAATTATTCATTTATTTATTTATTTATTATTTTATTATTTATATATTTATTATTTTATTATTTATTTATTCATTTACTTATTTATTTATTTATTATTTTATTATTCATTTACTTATTTATTTATTATTTATTTTATCATTTATCTATTTATTTATTTTATTATTTATTCATTTATTTACTTATTTATTTATTATTAGTTTATTATGTTTTTATGCATTTACTTACTTATTTATTATTTATTTTGTTATTTATTTATTTATTTATTCATTTATTCATAGTAAGTAATTTATTTGTATTTTGTGGTTGTGTGGTTATAATTCCCTCACGAACTATTAGAGACGACAACCGATAAAGAAACGATTAGTTAGCAGATCAGATTTATTGGACGGAATCTTCAGTCGAGGTAAGGGGTGAGATGAGGTTCGATTTTATGATTATAAAATAACGCGAGATGCACGGGAATACAGAAATTCCCATATGTTCATTCGGGGCTTACTACGTATGGTTGAGCCCTATTGAGTAATAATAATTAATTAATAATATATGAATGGTAATAGTGAGGACTAAAATATAATTTAGAAACCTATAGAATTGTGTGAATTAATTTATATTAAGATTGTGTGTTATTTGATTTTATGAAACATATACTAATTGTTATTGTATGAATGATATGTATTTGAGTGTTCTTGTCTACTTGATTGAAATTCTGATATTACTTGAAAGTGCACCTAATTGATTCCTTATTATGTGATCGATGAGACTGGACTGTGTATTGTGAGTAGTGTAAATCAAATATTGGGATTTTATGTGATTGACTGATATAACTATACATATAATGATGAATATTGTGATGTCAAACTGAAACTTATTGAATTGTGATGATCGAGTAAGTCTGAGGTATGTGTTGTAGATTTTGGAGTTAGGATTATTTTGTCATCATATAGGGAGGGTTTGACAAACCTAGTGATTCGGGGAAGTACAACTGAATGAGCCTGATCGTGGAGGGCTATAGTCGAACTGTAAGGTAAGACTGATAGACCTTGGGGGTACATCTAGTGGGGAATTCCTAAGTAGATTAGTGGGTTATTCCCTAAGGCCGGGAACTACCGTGCAACACAAGAGTACCACGACTGTCGCGTATATGTGTCTCGGGTTGAGTTGAGGGGATCTATGAGGACTTGGCCATTCATGAATTGTCCGTCCACTCTTGTAGTGGCATAGTATCAGGCCTCCTAACCAAGTACTTCAGAGTAGAATGGTACCAAATGATGAAGAAGTATAGAGTATAGGACATGCATATCATTTCATCCTTGTGACTGTTTGATTGTGATTGAATTAAATTAACATTTGATATGATGTTCTTGAATGTTTCTCTTTATTTGTGTTGTTTTGACTACTTGGGTGTCCTCCTCGTTTATCTTATACTATTACATAATTTCGAAACTCACCCTTCGTTGCTTGTGTTTGGCGCTTGCGAGAGCGCAGTTATTTCAGGTTATTGATTTGTGACCCACGCTCTGAATAGGTGATATTAGGTGAGAGTAATTTTTGTACCTTGTTGAGTTTTGAACCAATTTCGAATTTTGTAAATATGATCGATCAATTGTGTTATTTTTATCTTTTATTCGAAGGTAGAAATTAATTTTCTCTGAGTTTAGAACATGTTTCTACAAGAGAAATATTTATTTAATAAACCTCAACTAAATTCAATATTAAAGGATTTTTTTATTGAAAATTTTTATGCAAGCATTTTGTGTAAGTGGGAATGTGACATCTTGGACCTTATAGTTTAAAAAAAAATTATACTCTATTACCACTGTGAATCTCTGTAAAAACTAATGCATTTTACTTTTTATTTGAATTTGGGTTTAGGGTGTCACAAGTGGGCTCTATACCCGGGCTGAGTGCAAACCTAAGATAAGTTGGAGACTGTGTAATGATAATCTTTTGGATGCACATCTTGTTTGGTTGTCATGAAAGTCTCACCTAGAGTTGACTTTTTCTAGAATATTGTCATTTTAATAGTTTACCTATTAATTGGTTTAATATTTTAGAATTGTGTTGTGTGCTCTAGGAGCCAATTTAGAACTATAGAGCCACCCATAGTAAAGGTTCACAATAAAAAATCATCAAATAGGAAAAGAACCATGTAGGGCATAATCATGTATGTTTCATTCTTTGCTTCATATTACAACATACTTTTCTTTTTTCTCATTTTTTTAAAAAAATAATAATTGCATATTAGGAGGTAGTAAAATGTTTTAGTTAAATGCATAATCATTTCATTCATTTTTTTACATTCTCATAACATTTTCCTTCAAAAAAAAAGACAAAAGACAAAAACAAAAGCAAAAAGAAAAAAGAAAAAAATATCGTGACACCCTTATCGGACATGTTCCTGAGTTAAAATCATGGATGAATTGTAACATACAAAGATTATCTAAACCAACTGAAAATTCATATGGCTAAAAGATTGGAAATCTTACAAACTCTCGATACATGAAATCATGGGGATCCTTCATGAAAAAAAAAAGCTACCACGAAAAACTCATTTGTTACCCATTTGATTTCATAAGTATAACAATTATCACCTTTTAGTCTGATATTGGGTATGACCTCAGTTTTACAGTAATAATGTAGAATAATGCCTATTCTAACAACACTCTAAACAAACTACCAAATTCAATGTTTGTTAAACAAAGATTAATCAAGGTCCCAAAGAATCAATCCTAATGAAAATCAAACAATACCAATTATTGTTTAAATGGAGAAATGCATCAGAAACAATTATTATTCAAGATATTGATTAACATACAATCATGCTAAGATAATCATTCATGTAATGTCAATTAACACAGAATTTTAATCATGCATACAATCAATATTAAACACATAATAATTGCAGAAATTTAAACGAGATAAGGGAAAGAAAAGTGTACGCAGATTTTTATACTGGTTCAGCCGCCTCATGACGGCCTACGTCCAGGCCTAAGATTGAATCTGATCTTAGCCTTTCCAATAGAATGTCGCAGAATCAGCTTACAGATGTTCCAGCACCTTGCCTATCAATCTTAAACTATTCTCTCTATTCTATTCTTATCTCCCTGAATCCCAGAGTTTAACTCCCATAAACTCTTCCAAGATTTCAGTCAAGTGTCTTCTTGTTGATAGCCCTCAACCCGGAAGATCACCACCAGTTAAGACTGGATTTCTTGTCTCACTGAATCCCAGAGTTTATCTCAAAACCCTTACAAGATATTAGTCCAGCGTCTCCTGGATGAGACCTCTCAATCACAGAAGATCACTACCAGTTAAGACTAGATTTCTCAATGTTATTTGATTACAAAAATTGTTTACAGATGTTCTAAAACAGAAATATACAATATTTCATCAGCTGTCTTCTTCTCGAATTGTCTTTCTCTATGCAATCTTTTTCGGTCTTTGTTGATCACGAAAGATGAAAGTTCATGACTAAAATAGCAATGTTCAAAGTTATTTCAATGTGAGAAAGTGATATCAGAATGTTCTATCAATGTCAAAGTGTATTGGGTATTATTAGAAGAAGAACTTGAAAACAGTTTATATAGATTCAGAAAAGACAACACATGAATCGATTTGCCCAATTTATTCATTAAAGTTATAAAGCATGCTCAATCGATTTACCAAATCGATTTCGCGAATCTTGTTTTTCTTGAATCTTGAAACTGCATAAACTAATCGATTCACCTAATCGATTATTTTAATGAGTTCTTCAGACTTGAATAGCAGTTCATATTTGAATCGATTTGCATAATCGATTTGGGATGCTTTGTTCCAACAACGAGATTAAAACAATCGATTTAGTCAATCGATTCAAACATTTGCATAATCAATTTGGCCATATACTAAATCTTCTCTGTTACTGAAACATTTGTACCAATGGATTTTGCCAATCGTTTTCACTAGTCACAGGGACTCAGTGATTTTTACAAATCGATTTGCCTAATCGGTTTGACGAGTTACAGAGAGTTAGCTTAAATCATGTTAATCGAAGTGCCTAATCGACTATGGAATTATGTCTGAAAAATAGTTTATTAGTTGCTTCATTCAATCGATTTACCCAATCGATTGATGCCAAACTTATTACAAAAGAAATAATTCAATGGATTCTGCTAATCAATTGTGTATGTCCCAGATCAAGTTCATTTTGAAACTTATTTTATTAAATCGATGTGCCTAATCGCTTAGTGAAACATTGGCTTGGTTCTGTAACTCTCACAATCGATTGTGTCAATCGACTTCAACAATCCAAATTGCCTTGTGATTGGAACAATCGATTTGCCAAATCGATTAGCCTACAAAATAGCAGGGCACTGACTTGCACAATTATTTTCAATAAAACGTGCAAATCGATTTGCCTAATCGATTGCTTAGTCACTAAATTCACATTTTCATACAACCCTATTACAAAATCGATTTGACTAGTCGATTTGCTTAGTGAATCTTCCAAATTTTGTTGATTCCTTGAGTTCCAAGCTATTGTCTCAAGTTTGTAGGGTTGAGTTGTTGTTCCTGAAATTTTCTCAGTTCACAATGTTAGATTTATCACATGATGTATGTTTGTCAATAATATCAAAAATGGACTTATGTCTAACATAGTCTACTTTTTGGTTATACTCTATCTAAAGCCACTTGTCCACAATATTTGAACCTGATACTAATTAGATTCATATTCATCATACACCCCCTACTTCTGAGTCATGAACATACTTCATTGACTTTCGTCACAAGTAAATCTCTAGAAGTTGGGTCGTCTATGTTGAAATTTCGTCACTACCAACTATTATTTGATGTCATCAATCTAAAAAATGGCAAATCTTGTATGAATTATTGATGACTATTGAAGAAAAAACCTTGACTAAACACAACTTGGAAGTTATTGACTATGTTCTCCCATATATATACAAGGGGCAAGTTTTCCCATAATTGTTATTGTTATTTAATTTGATCCTAACACATTGATCATATTGATGTGCCTTAATATTTCAAACGTCAATAAATGCATTTTGTATTGTTTCCTTTTCCATTCTCACTCATCATATATTTCACAATCTCTTACCAAACATTATTTTTCTTTCTCTTCTTTAAACCATATACCAAACATATTTGGAAGTAGTTCATTCATAATAAAGTTTTCAAAAATCTCATACATAATTTCAATCATGTTATAAATTCCACAGAATGTGAGAACGATACAAAAATCCACTATTTGGATGGACTTCGATTGTTGGGGCATGAGATTAACGTCACGTTAATCCCCTTAGACAAGTGGTTTTAACTTAATCATTGTCTAAATATGTTTCGAATATGTCAATCTTGTGGGGAATTTCATGTTTGTGCCATGGATATTCTAACCGCCTACGAATCGAAAATGAAGATGTTGAACGTACATGAGGCTTGAATGTAACCCTCAATCAACTAAATCAAGAATGGAAAAGTTGGAATAAGAAGATGATCATTTTGTATATACATATTAGACAAATGTCTAAAAAAATATTGAAGTCATTTTCTATCATGTCCCTCAATAATATAATCAACTAGCTGACTGTAGCTACTTTATCTTCAATATTCAAAGTGAGTCATAATGAAGAATTGTCATTCACAAGAATAAAATTCACGACAACCCTACTCATTATCAAATATATAAGAAAATTATATGAAAAATTCTAGTACCAAACATTACCTCGTAATTGTAGAATACCCTCCATGAGTATCAGCATATAACTGGGGCACCCCTTTTGTTTTTTAATATATAGAATAAAGGCAGTGCGACCCACTCGAACAAAAACCCCCTTATCAAGAGTAATGACCTGTGTTGATCGATCGAACTCAATTCAAGATAAATGTTTACTGCCTCATGTCAAGGACACAAGGTCTTAAAAGAAGAGCATATGAACTTCAGAGCTTCAAAAGAAAGAATTAGCATTCAAGAATATTTCACATATCTAAAAGGACTGGCAAGATAAATGAACTCCCAACTATATGTGCCCCCAATACCATAAAAAATACATTCAAGTGTGGCTCTGATTCGCAACAATATGGATCAAGAAGACTTATCACTACTTGCACACGTTGATGCTTCAAGAAGTATTACATCTAAATGAAGACATGCTAGGTTGAAAACCCGAAAGGGCGACCTAGGCAAAAATTATGGTGCAAAATCATAATAATAATAATAAAATAATAATAAATACCCGCTAGGTTGAAAACCTGAAATGGCGACCTAGACAAAAGTTAGGGTACAAAAAAAGAAAAAAGCTCATTAGGTTGAAAACCCGAAAGGGCAATCTAAGCAAAATTAGGGCCACAAAAAAATATAGAATCAAAAAAGATCACTTGTTTGAGAATCTAAAAAAGGATGATCAAAGAATAAAGCTTACATACACACATCAAAGTCGAAGCTGAACATATTTTGAAAGATTGTGAGTATAGATTAGAGCAAATCATATCTTCCAAAGTAGATTAATAACATGATTGAAATTGTGGCATGAGTTATTAGCACACTTATTTTATGAAAAACTACTAACAAATTGGGTCATTTACCCATTAAATCACTTTATGAATCTTTTTTTTGTACCATATATTTTCTCATTAAATATCATTGTCTGAACTTTCCTTCATTACTTTCTTGTGTTTTTTTTCTTTCAAAATGTATTTCCATGATAATCATATGTAGGGGCACAAATTATGTGAATGTCAAGAGGTCAAAACTCGTATGATGTCTTTACATATAAGGCAGGGGCAACTAAAGAACAAGATGATGATCTAAGAAAAAATCCCTTTGGAAATCAAAAGGACAATAACCACCACTTATTTGAAGTGGTGCGTATTTTTCATCCATGAATCCAGGATATGTCCGTAAAGAGGTGAAAGAAATAAAAAAAATTGAAAAAAGAAAGTTGATGAAAAAAAATAAAAAAAAAAAGATTAAAATGAAGGAAAATGTTCATTCATTAAATGCATTCATGACATTTCATATTTAGTGGTTAAATTTAAATTTGAGATATTAACCCACACCATGTTATTTAAGAGACGGGATATTGACCCACATCATCTGATTTAAGAGCAGGGATGACTGACCCTCATCCTCTGTTTTAAGAGCTTGGTTGACTAGCTTCAGCATCTGATTTAAGAGCTAGGTCGCCCCCACAAAATTTATGTTGATATATTTGCTGATGAATTCTGAGTCCCATAGGAAGCTATTATAGAAAATACTAAATGAAGTCCACATCACTCAAGATATCACTTGTGACAAATGTGGTGGCATTGTAAATAACATTACTACTAACAGTTACATAACCTTCATAGATGACGAACTGTGCATCGAAGAAATAGGTCATAACAAAGCGTTATGCATATCAGTAATTTTCCTCGATCATATGATATCAAGAGTCCTTGTTAAAGCTTTCGATGGGAGTATAGAGAAATGATGGGATAAATTGAACTCCCAATTCAAATAGGCCAGGTCAATTTTGAAATCACGTTTCATTTGATGGATATTGTACCCGCCTATAGTTGCTTATTGAGGAGACCATGGATCCATTCTACTGGTGTGGTGCCATCAACCCTACATCAAAAGCTAAAGTATATGATATATAACCAACTGATAACCGTGTGAGAAGAGGAAGACTCATTGGAGAGTAAGTTTTCCACCACACCGTACGTTGAGACGATAGAGTAAGCTTTGGAGATCGCCTTCCAAACACTGGAAATCATGGACAACACTTACGTCGAGATGACAACATAGAACTACATCAATCAAACACAATTATTATGGTGGTTAGATTCATGTCAAGTTCGGGGCATCATCCATGACACAATTTGGGGAATAATGAAGAACGACTCAAAGGACCGTCATGAGAATAGAGATAAATAGGGTTTAGATTACGAATCAACCAAAGTCGACAAGCAAAGATTGGCCAAAAAAAAAATGAAAGACAAACAAGATTTATATTGCAGTAGCTAGAGATGATCTTTCCATCGATGATGCTAATTTAGTTCGTCCATATGATGCAAAAACAAAAATCAAGAATTGGGAGACAATCAAGTTTCCTATTAGTATTCAATGCAATTCTCTTTTATGAGAATAATTCATTCACATATGATTGTACTAAAATTCTGCCACATAACTTTGACCATCTAACTAATCAGGGAATAAAGGATAATGAAGAAGATTATGAATTTCCCCTATAATTGTTAAAATCGGTAGAAAAAGAAGGTGAGGCATCATGCCCCAGAAAGGAAATTAAAGTCGACATTATCTTAAAGAAAGAAGTATATCATGAACTAATCAAAATCCTATATGAATAGAAAGATATTTTTGCCTCATCATATCAAGATATGTATGGATTGGATACTAGCATAGTGGAGCATAAATTTCCCTTCAAACTCGATTTTTCTTCGGTTAAACAAGAATTAAGGAGAATAAAGCCTGATATGTCATTAAAAATAAGGGAAGAAGTAAAAAATTGGCGTTGGTCCCCTCGTTGTGGCAAATTATCCCCGATGGATAGCCAATATTGTACCGGTGCTGAAAAAGGATGACAAAGTTCGAATGTGTGTCGATTATAGGGACCTTAATAAAGCCAGTCCTAAAGTCGATTTCCCGTTACCTCACATCGATATTTTGGTCGATAATACGGCTCGTCATTCACTCTTTTCCTTTATGGATGGTTTCTCTGGGTATAATAAAATCAAGATGGCAGCCGATGATATGAAAAAAAAACTTTTATCACCCTTTAGGGAACATTGTGTTACAAGGTAATACATTTTGGTCTAAAGAATGGTGGGGCAATCTACCAAAGCGCTATGATAACGCTATTCCATGACATGATACATAAAGATATAGGAGTTTATGTAGATGACATGATTGCTAAGTCACAAATAGAAGAAAAACACGTGATTTGATCTAAAGAAACTCTTCAAAAGACTTAAAAAGTTTAAAATAAAAAAATTAACCCTTCCAAATGCAATTTTAGTGTGAGATCGGGAAAAGTATTGGGGTTTTTGGTTAGTTAGAAAGGAATGCAGGTTGACCTCGATAAGATTCAAGCCACTTCAGAAATGCCTCCCCCGAGTATAGAAAGAGATGTTCGCAGTTTCTTGGGAGACTAAATTATATTTCAAGATTTATATCACAACTAAATGCTGTTGGAAAACTATGACTTCTTTTTGATTAAGAACAAGAGAATTAAGATCAACTCCAACTAGTTAGACATAATTCCCATATCAATCATGCACCATTCATACAATTCACACACACAGCGGAAACTTAAAATCACATACAAGATTATTCAAGGAGCGTACAAGAATAAGCAATTAAACAATGCTAGATATTAAAGAGAAGGGATAGGAAAGAATGCACCAAGATTTATCCTGGTTCAGCCGTTGATCCAACGACCTACATCCAGTCCCGAAATCATAATCATGATTCCAGCCTTTTTCACTATAGAATGAATTCGAGTACTTTTACAGATTTTCCAGTCTTCTACACGACCTATCAATCTAACTCCCTTCACTTCTATCTTGTCACCCCTTTGATCCTTGTAGTTTATCCCCAAACTCACACAAGATCAAAGTATACTTCCTCTTGATGATGCCACACCAACAAGGATAGCCACCAGTTTCTAAACTGGATTTGTTACAGCACCAATTACAACGAATTGTCTTTTACACGAACAAAGAAAAGTAGTATCAAGAAATGTGTTCAATCACTCTAGCATCACACAAAAGATTTGATTTGCCAATGAATATTTTTGTGTGTTAGGAAACTTTTCTTTCAAAGTATTTTCAGAGATATGCAAGATTGAGAGCAAGAGATTCTGAAAAGATGTGAAAAGTTTTTATGCAAGAGTTATGCAAGTTGTTCCAAAAGTTCTGTTTAAAATGATTTGAAGCATCTTATATATATTCAAGGAAAACACCAGGACAATCGATTGCCCAATCGAGTTTGTAAGGATACAATCGATTGCTGCATCGAGTGTCGTATTTTCTGTGTTTCTGGAAACTTGAATTATATAAGCTTCACTTGATTGGTCAATCGATTGATTCAGTTTCTGAATCAGACCTGATGCTCTAATTTCCTTTCAATCGAGTGAGCAATCGAGTTGGCCAAAACTGGGTGCTCACTGTGACTTGAAAAATAGCATCACTCGATTGGTCAATCGAGTGTCGTGATCAAAGTGATTCAGACCTGATGCTATAATTTCCTTTCAATCGAGTGAGCAATCGAGTTGTTCAAAACTGGGTGCTCACTGTGACTTGAAATATAGCATCAATTGATGTGTCAATCGAGTGTCGTGGTCAAAGTGACTCAGATACTGCAAACAATCAAGTTGCCAATCGAGTGGTCAATCGAGTGGGCACAAACTGAGTGCTCTCTGTAACTTAAACATTAGCGTCAATCGAATTTTCAATCTATTATGCAATCGACTTGACAATCGAGTGATCTTGTTACAGACCTCAGTTGTTTATGACAGTTTATGTGCCATTCGATTGATGACCCATTCAATCGATTGTTCAATCGAGTTTTTCAGAGTTAAGTTTCATAACACATGAATGAATGACAAAAGTTTATTGACAATGTCTTGTGTGAGACTCTAGTGATTTGTTTACTCAACTTGATACTTAGACACCTAATACCACTATACAAAAATTGCATCTTCCTCAAGTGCATCCTCCAACTATGGTTGATTCCTTGAGTTGCAAACTACTGTTCCAAGTGTGTGGTGTCTTCATGTATGCCTGAAATGTTTCTCAATTCAAAACATTAGATAAGGCAAATATTTCATGTGCACTGTATGTTTGGGACTTAAATCAAAAACAAGATCAGGGAAGCTTATGGCTTACAAATGCTACTTATGAACCGATATCTAAATTGTTACGAAAAAAATCAAACAGTTGTGTGGAATGAAAATTGTAACATAAAAATATAAAAAAGAAGTTATTCAGAAAATTGATGTAAGATATATTTCCGTTTGTGTTACACGGGTATCGCACTTCGATATACACTTCAATGATTAGCACAACCTCCATCCCATATACTAGGGAAAAAAGAGTTGCCCCAGTTGAAGTAATGACCTGTGTTGACCGGTCGAACTCAATTCAAGAGAAATGCTGACTGCCTCATGTCAAGGACACAAGGTCTTAAAAAAAGAACATATGAACTTCAGAGCTTCAAAAGAAAGAATTAGCATTCAAGAGTATTTCACATATCTAAAAGGACTGGCAAGATAAATGAACTCCCAACTATATGTGCCCCCAATACCATAAAAAAATACATTCAAGTGTGGCCCTGATTCACACCAATATGGATCAAGAAGACTTATCACTACTTGCACACATTGATGCTTCAAGAAGTACTACATCTAAATGAAGACCTGCTAGGTTGGAATCCCGAAAGGGCGGCCTAGGCAAAAATTAGGGTGCAAAATCATAATAATAATAATAATAATAATAATAATAATAATTATAATAATAATAATAATAATAATAATAATAATAAATACCCGCTATGTTGAAAACCTGAAAGGGCGACCTAGACAAAAGTTAGGGTACAATAAAAGAAAAAAGCTCATTAGGTTGAAAACCCGAAAGGGCAATCTAAGCAAAATTAGGGCCACAAAAAAATATAGAATGAAAAAAGATCACTTGTTTGAGAATCTAAAAAAGGATGATCAAAGAATATAGCTTACATACACACATCAAAGTCGAAGCTGAACATATTTTGAAAGATTGTGAGTATAGATTAGAGCAAATCATATCTTCCAAAGTAGATTAATAACATGATTGAAATTGTGGCATGAGTTATTAGCACACTTATTGTATGAAAAACTACTAACAAATTGGGTCATTTACCCATTAAATCACCTTATATTCTTTTCTTTCTTTGAATCTTTTTTTTTGTACCATATATTTTCTCATTAAATATCATTGTCTGAACTTTCCTTCATTACTTTCTTGTGTTTTTTTTCTTTCAAAATGTATTTCCATGATAATCATATGTAGGGGCACAAATTATGTGAATGTCAAGAGGTCAAAACTCGTATGATGTCTTTACATATAAGGCAGGGGCAACTAAAGAACAAGTATATGATCTAAGAAAAAATCTCTTTAGAGATCAAATGGACAATCACCAGCACTTATTTGAAGTGGTGCGTATTTTTCATCCATGGATCCAGGATATGTCCGTAAAGAGGTGAAAGAAATAAAAAAAAATTGAAAAAAAAAGTTGATGAAAAAAAATAAAAAAAAAAAGATCAAAATGAAGGAAAATGTTCATTCATTAAATGCATTCATGACATTTCATATTTAGTGGTTTAATTTAAATTTGAGATATTAACCCACACCATATTATTGAATAGACGGGATATTGACCCACATCATCTGATTTAAGAGCCGAGATGATTGACCATCATCCTCTGTTTTAAGAGCTTGGTTGACTAGCCTTCAGCATCTGATTTAAGAGCTAGGTCGCCCCCACAAAATTTATGTTGATATATTTGCTGATGAATTCTAGGTCCCATAGGAAGCTATTATAGAAAATACTAAATGAAGTCCACATCACTCAAGATATCACTTGTGACAAATGTGGAGGCATTGTAAATAACATTACTACTAACAGTCACATAACTTTCATATATGACGAACTGTGCATCAAAGAAATGGGTCATAACAAAGCGTTGCACATATCAGTAATTTGCCTCGATCATATGATATGAACAGTCCTTGTTAAAGCTTTTGATGGGAGTCTAGAGAAATGATGGGATAAATTGAACTACCAATTCAAATAGGCCCGGTCAAAATTAGGGTCCAAAAAAAAAATCTGCAAAGTTGAAAACCAGAAAGGGAAACTTGGAAGAAGAAGAAAAACCACAACAACAAAAAAAACAAAAAAATATCTACTCAAATTGACATTGTCAACAATATGGATGGGACTATAAAAGTTTTTTTACAATACAAGGGAGATAGCAACAATAATTCTTCTTAAAAAACAAAAAAACCAAAACAAAACAAAAAAGAGATGAGGACCAAAGAGAGATCAAAGATATCTAGTCTAAAAAAAATGTATAAGTATTTTTCATATCCATGACTTTGATGGTCATGTCCAATCAAAATATTATTAAAAAGTAATATATTCATTCATTCATTCTTCAATTCATGACGTTTTATAAATTTAAAGCCGAGAAAACGACCCGCAAATTGAAGCCAGGAAAACGACTAGCACCCCAAAGCCGAGAAAACGACCCGCATGTTGAAGCCGGGAAAACGACTCGCACCCAGATGCCGAGAATACGACCCGCATGTTGAAGCCGGGAAAACGACTCGCAACCGAAGCCGAGAAAATGACACGCATGTTGAAGCCGGGAAAACGACTCGCACCCGAAGCCGAGAAAACGACCCGCATGTTGAAGCTGGGAAAACCACTCGCAACCGAAGCCGAGAAAACGACCCGCATGTTGAAGCTGGGAAAACAACTCGCACTCGAAGCCGAGAAAACGACCCACATCTTGAAGCCGGGAAAACGAATCGCACCCGAAGCCGAGAAAACGACCCACATGTTGAAACTAGGAAAACGACTCGCATCCGAAGCCGGGAAAACGACCTGCATGTTAACGTCGGGAAAACGATTCGCATTCTTCCAAAAAATTATTTTTTCGGACAAAATTAGAGTTGTTATCTTTACTTATCTTTACTTATCTTTACTTTGATTCTCAAGTAAATTCTAAGTAAAGAGGGGCAGCTGTTGACACCTAATTTTGTCCGATTTTTATTTATTTTTTACTTTTTATTAAAAAAGGAAATAATAATAATAATGACAATAATAATAAATATATAAATATATATATGAAGAATTATAGAAATAAAAATAAATAATTAGGGATACAAGCTTTAAACAATCACAAGTGTTTTCGGTTCTTGTTTACCTCTAATTCTTGTTCAGACTCTTTTCTAAAATTAAAAAAAAATAATAAGAAATAAAAATAAAGGAAACTGAAAAGAAATGAATTGATTGTCAACAAAATCGATGCAATGATGATCAAAATAAATGGAAAAAAAAACCAAAATAGAAATTGATTGATAGTCATAAAAATCAGAATAATGGTGATCAATTGAATAGAAAAGAAACCGAAGAAGTGAGTCAAAGGCAATAAGAATCAGTATAATTATGGCCAATTAAAAGAAAAGAAAACCGAAAAAAATAGATTAATGGTAATCAATTGATCTTATTCTCTTTTCTTTTGCAATCTACACCCAAAAGTCTATAAATAGTCTGCCACAAGAAGGCAAAAAAGGGAGGAGCACAGTTGGAAACACAAACTGAGAGCAAAAAAAAAAAATAGAGAGAATAGTTAGCAAAAGAGAAGGAGAGAATCTGATCTTGAAGTAATCAGTCAAGAAGGTACCATTTTCTTATTCTTTTCTCTAGTGTGCTTATTAGTTTTTTTTGGT
>JBBPBT010001132.1:1215317-1399238 GCA_037974875.1 Cicer bijugum
ATATATATATATTCCTTCTCTTTCTATTTTTTTTTTTGTTTATAAAAAATAAACTCATATGTTAAGCTTTCATTTTATTTTTTAAATCGTTTAATCTTAAAAATTGTCTTCTTTGTAATATAAAATAATAAAAATATAACTAGTTGATGTCTATAGATCAAGAAAACATATTTTATCATATTGTAATTTAATAAAAAAATACATAATACTTCTTTATCAAATAAAAAAATTTATAACGGATAAATGTTTTTACCCTTAACATTAGAATTAATGGTTGTTGCCGCCGGATGAAATTCATTCTCACTAGCTACACCATATTATTTACTTTCAATCGTTGCTGGCCTTTGTGTCGCGACAGATCCGACAATGTACGAACAAATCATTTAACAGATTATTTCACCGTCGTGTCCATTTGTCTCGTCCACAAACCGCCACATTACGAAAAAAATTCTTAAATAAATTAATTTCTTTTTTTTACGTTAAAACAGACAAATATTATTATTATTAATATTATATTTATCATTATTATTATTATTACATTTTTATTTTTTTTAATACGTACATAAATAAAAATAATAATAAAATCAGTCAACACACAAATATTTTCTACCCAAGAACTACGTGTGTTTTGATTTCCCTATTGCACCTAAGGATACGTAGGAGCAAGGTCCTCCCCTTGTCAAACTAAATTAATAAAATAAAAATATATTTTTCTTCTTTCATTAATGTAAATAATTTAAGTTTCTTATTTATTATTCTTTTTGGGGTAAAAATAGATAAATATATAATTAATAGTTTGTATATAATTAATTATAGGGTAACCATTTTAACGGACATTGTAGGGTGATAATACTTCCCTATTCGTAATCAACTCCCGAATCCAAATTTTTGGTTGAAAAATATTATTTTAGGTTTTATCCAATTTTTCCCTTAATAAAATTAAAATTGGTGGCGACTCCTTTTTCGCGGACAAACCGAACACGACAAATATTAATCTATTTGTCGACTAAAACATTGTATTAATCCATTTATGACCTAAAATGGACTAGAATAAATATAAAACATTGTAATTCAACATCTTTGACTAGATTCAATTTGAACAGAATATAATAAAATAATAGTTCTATTGGTTAAGATTCATCGAGTCTTTATTTAGTGGACTGTGTCATATATGATTGAAGGGCAGAATTTCTTTTCAAAATCTATTTCAATCAATTTTTTTTTTAAGTCTCTATAGAATTTCATATTTTATTTATTTATTTTATATACCATCATCGAATCAATCAAAATATCCTATACACATAATTCAATGAGTCCATCACAATAAAAGATTTTTGTGGCTCTAAAGTTTTTTCAAAAGTTTCGAACACTATTCAACCCTGTTATAGGGCTTGTTGTAGGTCATTTCGAGAATAAAAGATTTTTGTGACTCAAAAATTTTCAAATATATTTTTTGAAAGTTTCAAACACTATTCAATCCCTTTTAATGTTTGTTGTAGGTCATTTCTTGAGTAACAAAATACAAAACAAAAACTAGAGAAACAAGACTTACCTTATGAAGATTAGTAGTTGTGAACCCAAATATGAGTTTAGAGGTGAATATATTTTATGAAAAATTGGTGTCTACAACTTTTTTCATGATTTCTATTTTATTTTTCAAAAATAATATTTTCATGTTGCATAAATTTTCATTTGATTCAAATTTTCTCTTTATAATACTGCATCATTTTCAAGTACATATTATTAATTAAAATACTCTTATGTTTTTTAATATACACTTAGCATCAAATTCAACTCTACGTTATGAGTGAATTTTAACTCCATATGCATCTTATAATACTTCATATATGCAACTTATAGTACTCCATTTTTTCCATCTCAGTGAATTATTTTAACACGGATTCGAATAAAATGTCCAAAAGATTATGAAGCATGTTTGGTTTTAACATGTGATTATACTTTATTGTGTCGAAATTTTTTCCTTTTGGACTTTGGTTATGAATACTAAGCAAATATCTTTTGAAGACTAACAAAAGTAAATAGGAAATATACATGTAATGGTAGAATTTTAAAAGGGAAAAATTTACCAACATCTTTGTCTTTATTTCTGTTAAAGACAGTTTGATCTCATTGTTATAGCAACAATTTAAAGGTGTCAAAATAGTTTTTTAACCTAAAATAGCTTTCAATAATTAATGAATAAAACTAAAGATATCGTCATTACATAATTGGTTACATTGGGTTAGACTTTCTCATATTGACTCATATTTGAAGAATGAATAATGCATCCTTCACAGGTATATATATTCACTGTTATAGTATAAAAATAGTTATATATCATTATTAATTTATTATAGCATAAAAATAGTTATGTATTATTATCAATTTATTATAGCTTGCCTAACGAGGCAGTTGGAGTAAATAAGTTAATAGAGTAATGTAATTGTTTTTATAACACGCAGACTATAAAATTAAGTTACTAAAGATTATGCATTTAACCCTGTTAGAACTCTCTAAGATGTAATCTCATCATTTCCTTGTTGTTGTGTTCAGAGGTAACCAAGGATAAGGAAAATGGAAAACAACTTAGAGGAAATATGTAGAAGCTTATTGGATTATGTAAAAACAACTTAGAAAGATTGAGTTTTATTATGTTTTGTTTCATCTGAATTATGTATTAAGTTAGATGTTGAAAAAATTATATTGTCAATGATGTAGATTTGATTATCCAATACATTAACATGTCATCATATACTATATTCTAAATTATTCATATATGGTATTATAAGGTCGATGAGCATTCACGAAACAACTTTAACCAAACCAGTAGTTAAGATTATGAGGCCCAAACCCAACAAAAACTGTCTCTCACATTTTTCTCCTCTACCTCTTTATACTTTCTCCATTTATCTCCCTCCTCAACCAGCTTCAACCAAGTGAGCACAGTTGACATTGTTGGAGAACCAACCACTTGAAAGAAAGTGTACAAAGAATAAAGGGGTCTAAATTAATTATCACCAATAATTTTTAAGGTTTATTTTTCATTTCCATATCTCTATTTTTTAGTTCTTTTAAGGGTAAAAATGAGGCAAGTATTTTGAATTTTGATCAGTTGCCAAATATGCTCATGAAAATGCGGTTTGTAGCATTGAAATTATAATACTTCTTATCTTTTTAAGGTTATTTCAACTCTTTTCTTTCCACTTGATGGGTCACTCTGATTCAAATTCTTGGAGTCAACTAGCTTGGAGCTAGAAGCTTTTCTTATTTTACTTTCTATCTCTACACACTTCAGCTAATGTAAGTTTTTTATTCAATTTTCTCCTGCATTTTCTTTTTGTTTATTTGTAATTTAATGTCTATTTACATATTTTGTTTTTATTTTCATTATTTTGTTGACCATAGTCAGAAAAATAGCCATAAGCACCAGGTTAAGTGCTTAATTTAATGATGTTGATACTTTTAGTCAATATTATTTAGAACACATTAAACATTTTTTGTTTTATGAATCTCCTCTTTTCTACTTGATTTATAAGAATACAGGATATACTAAGGTTTGACATTGTAGGGTGGAATCATTGGCCATTTGTCATGACTCATACTCATCTTTAGTTAACAGTTTGATTTTTAATTTTTAAAATATGGTTATAAGGCCATGGATCTTTTAAGAGTTCTAAGTTGCATCGGCTAGTCTTTGTTGAGAATGCCACTTATTCTTCCTTTCATTCCCTTTAACCGCTAGTCTTTGTTGAGAAGTCCACTTATTCTTCCTTGCATCGGCTAGTCTTTGTTGATAATGCCACTTATTCTTCATTATCAAGTTTCCATCACAAAAATTTCCAAGTGTCAACCATAAAAAATTTGTATTTACTTCCCTTCGAATTTTTGGTCACACGTTCTCGCTTGAAGCTCTAATATATTTATCTTCAATTTATTTATTCAAAAAATTAATCTTTCGATCTATGTAGCTTTATATTAGTATTTTCATGTTGATCCTTGATTCGAACTCTAAAATCGAATTGTGGAATTTTATACATAATTGATGCCCCTAAAAAAATATTGATTAAGCTATGTGCATCGTCTCAAATTGGTATTTTTTTGCTTTAGTTAATACAAAATTCAAAGTGTAAAACACCTTGTTGGCTACCCTTGAAAATTTCAATAATTTTCCATCATGATTGCATGTCGTAACTTCCCTATACGGTAGTGGAGCACCTCAAGTCTAACAACAATGTCACATATTTTCCAACATTAGTTGATTGTCATCACATCAACAATAGTGGGTTAACTTGGTCTAACATCATCATAGAGGTTTTCCTACGGGTAAAATTTAAATTATCCTTTATTAACATTTTTTTTCCTTGTACATTTGGGTGTGTTAGTTCATTCAATCTTTATCGCTTAATTTTCAACTTCAAAACTTTTCTACCTTCGCCATGTCTTCTACTTCTCGGACATCGAATATTCCTTATGTGGCTTCTCAATCATCCTAACTTGATACAAAAGGTTAACTACAATATGCTCTTGAGTTGGACAATGGTTAAGCCAAAAAAGCTATTTGGCGATTTTAGGTATTTATTATTTTCCTTTTAGAAGACCAAACTTGTGCTTTCTTAGGTATGTATTCGTTCAGTAACTGGCATCAACATGTTGAGTCTTTCTTTCCTCACCATTCTTCATTGGAACCAAATGGTACCTCTAACTCATAACAAAGCTTGGAACTTGGAACTTGGTACCTCTAGTTCATAACAAAGCTATCATTGGAACCAAATGGATTTTTAGAAACAAATTGTATGAAAATGGTAAGGTAATTAGGAATAAAGCAAGATTTGTTTCTCAAGCATATATTTAGAAGGAATTATAATTCTTCTTGCATAAGTTGAACAAAATTGCATAAAAGTTTTTAAATGGATTTTAAAAGTAATTTTCTAAATGGTTTTTTAAATGAAGAAGATTTTGTGAAACAAGCTCTTGGATTTAAAGAAGAATTGAAACCAAATCATATTTTCAAACTAACAAAAGCACTTTATGGTCTGGAAGAAACTCCAAGAGCTTGGTATTAAAGACTAGATCATTCTTAATATAAAATGGATTTTTAAGAGGAAAAGTTGACACAACTTCTTTTAGAAAAACTGATAAATTAAATTTACTTATTGTACGAGTCTATTTGAATGACATTATATTTAGGTCCACTAAAGAACTCATGTGTACATAATTTCCTGACCTCATGCAAAATGAGTTTAAAATGAGTATGATGGGTGAACTTATTTTTTACCTTGGATTGCAAATCAAACAAACAAAGGAAGACGTTTTTATTTTTCTAGAAAAATATGTAAAGGAACTTCTTAGAAAATTTAAAATGATTGAAGAAAAAATTATAACTACCCCAATGCATCCTTCATTAAGTCCAAATATAGATTAGAACTGATAATTAGTTTCTGAAAAGAAATTTAGAGGAATGATTATATTCCTTCTTTATCCCACTTCTAGAAAAAGATAATGTTGTTTTTGTAGTAGGATTGTGAGAAAGATTTCAATCTTGTCCTAAAGAACCTCGTCTTATTGCAAACATATGTGTTTTTCAATATGTAGTATGTACTATTAATCTTGGCCTTATTAAAAAGTTATATGATGTGTTTTTCTCTTATTGAGTCACACAACCCTCTCCTCATTAGAAAGTTATATGATGTCTTAAAGGTCAACGAATGATATGGTCAAAATGTTTCTTTATCCACTATTAATGGAACACAAATTGAACTCACTACATATCCCACTCAAAAGCTTTGCCTCTTTCCAACTAAAGTAATGAATACCTCAAACCTTCTTGGTTTCGTTACATTGGCATTTCAAAACAAGATATTATCCATGAAAAGAAAAAATTTGACACCTCATTGGTAGCCTCACAACTTCAATGTTTAACCAAAATATTTCATAATGTGTGTCTTCACGCATTTCTATCTAGACTTGGCACCTTTGACATTATCACTAATACTAATATATGTGTCATGTATAATCTCAAACATTAAATCAAATTAAATCTATCATACATGATCTTTCAACATATGGTTAACTACCTTTTCAACCCTAAAATACATGTTACCCTACCCTATGGGATGGCTTCGACAAAAGTGTTCAAACACTTCAGAGTTTTACTAGAAAATAAAGATCATGAATATATTTTTTCATTGATTCACTAAGTAAACCTTACATCAAATGAAGATTTTCCCCGCTGATCTTCCTACACCATCATCATCACAACTATCCTCACCGCTTCCCAAAACTGATAAAAATGAAGCATCATCACCATTTGTTCTTTGCCAAGTAAACTTTGCTGAAATTGAAACTCTATGATCTACCAACTCAATCGTCTTAATCTAATGAAATTGATGTTGAGGTCCTAGTGGTAAACGTTCTTAATGAACTTCAGAGCACATGAGACATATCTATAAATTTTGCTGAAGAAAACATTCAAATTCCCAATGAGTCACCACTGCAAGATCCCCCCACAGATGATCTTACCATCTTTCCAAACAACTCCCCTCTTATTCAATTTGTTGACCAGTTTTAGAAATTTTCTACATATTTATCCTTGTAAACACCATCACAAGTTTTTAAACTCAACAAGCCATATTTGTTTATCAAACCCCTCTCACATTTGCCCCTTACCTTATGCTACTATATTAGAATGATTAGTGTGCATTACTATTTAGTGATTTTCTGCTTGTGAGCATTAGTGTTTAGTGATTTTTGAATGAAAAGAAAATATTGAGGTATGTTGAATAAAGTTTCAACTACACGGTAGAAATTCTTTATATAGGTTATGAGTGATAAGTATATATAATGATTGAAATACTTCCATATTTTCTATTTATTTACACATTAATATTTTATTTTCAACGATAAAACTGAAAATATAGGTATGAATGGGTTAGTGGAGGGCTTAATAAGATTAAGAAAATAAGAAAATGACCACTACAAACTATTTTGTCTTCTTGTATTTTCACTTGTTATAGCATTTTTAAAGTCAATAGAAAAAGAAATGTCAAAGATAGGTAGAAGTTAATCCCTTCTTGTTTATATACAACTTTTTACTCTAATTTTCAGTCCCCTCTGTTTCACATGTTCTTCTTTGTTATATGTCTCTAAACTATTTTTATGAAGAAACTTTCATGGTACAAATTTGATGTTTCAAAATATCGTTGTTTCTCCTTTATTTGTATTAACGTTATTTGTATACTTTTTATTCTTCTTGTTAATATCTTTATATATAGAATTTGGTTATCAATTAAAGGAAGGATTTCACTCCCAAGCTATAGGTAAATTAGTATATTAATAATTTTTTAAAAATTCTATAATTGATTAAAAGATTTAAGTTGATTGGTTTAACTAGTAACATGTTTTTACCATCTCAATTTTTTGACTATTCATTGTTGATGAAAATTCTCTTTTGAAGTTTGAATGATTAAATGATTGAGGGATTTTGACATATCTTGTTATTTAATGTGTGTTTTTGAGTGACTCCATTATGACAAAAAAATTTATACAATATTAATCACAAAAGAACAAATGAAATCCAATAAACATTATCATAACATACTTCAAAAAGTTATGGATTAGAAATTTTAGACTATTCTATTTTAAACATAAGATGTTATCTTCACACTTAAAGAAATAAATCAAATGAACTAGGTCACTTTCTTGCATTAAACCAGTAAAGAATTCTCACTAAATGGAAACAACACAACAAACATTCTTAATTCAACTTAAAGTTCATAATGTACATGAGTCCTCAAGATATTCATCTTTAAAGGTTATCATGTGTTGGAACTTGTACTCAACAGACACATCATGAAGGCCCTTTTAACTTATTAACTATCACTTAAAGCTTATATATACAAAGATAAGTTCAAAACAAATTATTCAATAACTTACATAATGATATCACTCACTTATCACAAAATTGCATAAACTTGATTAAGAGTTCATCAAACACATTTAGAGTTCATATTGTCTCATCAAATCTAAAGTATACATTAGTGTGAGGATCTACAAGTTCTGAGAACTCGATGCCAAATCTAAATTATATTTGTAAAGTTTTTGAAATCATCTTTTGGGTTGTACAAGAGATTGAGTATTAGTTGTGATTTTTGTTAAGTCTAGTGTGACTAAGAAGAAGAGTTATAAGCTTGATAAGACTAAGAAAATATAGAAGAGAATGCTCAACTTTCGTTAATTTAGTTTTTATTTTCTTTTTTTTTTGATATATTATTTTGATTTTATTTTCGTTAATTTTAGCAAACTATTTGACACTACTTTCAGCTTTCATCCATTCTTGTAAATGTTGCCTTAATTGACATATAAAGCATGTCATAAATTAATATTTAATAACACACATATATGTATGACATTTAACCATAAGGAAGAGATTTAAACAATATTTTGCTAATAAGGTTTAAGAGTTTCTCAATTTTACAACAGCGTAGAAAATTGTCGAAGATGAAGGGGAGATGAGATGTTCATGTTATTTATGTCAAACTAGACGTTTGATGAGTGAAGGTGAAATATGAGTGCATTTATAATTTTAAATATTTTTTTTATTTTAATTATATGATTGATATTTATGAATATTTTTCATTTTAAATTTAAGAATAATTGGTATTTAATAAACTATTAAAATAAAATTAATGAAAAATGAAAAAAACAATTAATATTACAAAAAATACTAAAGTTTGCGACGGTGAAAACTATCACCAAAATCACATAGGAGCGATCCCTAATAGTCGCAATACCCCAAGAACAAAAAAATAAAGCACAGTTAACTATGGTTAAAACTATTGTAAAAGTTATTTTCTGACGTTTCAGACAAACACTAGTAGAAAATTGTGCTTTTAATACGGCATAATTAAGTCGTTTATGTGCCACCAGACTTAACAAGTGAGGTGGAGATATATTTAAGTCGGTTTCCCAAATAAACGAGTTAACAAAATAAGATGGTGGCAATTTTGAAAATATGTGAAACATGGTTAACACGGTTATATTGACAATCGACTTAAAAGATACTGTAAAAATAAAATTAAAAAATTAATATATCCCATCATATTACGTGGCTAAATCGGTTACTTGATAAACGACCTAATAAAATGAAGGCGGTGGCAATTTTGTAATATTTAAAACTTGTTTAATGCGGTTCTATTAATAATCGACTTAAGCCAAATACCGTGTATATGATTAAATGCAGTTCTATTAATAACCGACTTAAGCTAAATACCGTGTATATGATTTAAAGGGAAGGTAAAGAATCACTAGTGTTTTATCTTCCACTTTATTCACCGTTAACGTTTTAGCTTCCACTTTATTAACTATTGTATTATAAATTGTTTCTTTTCTCTAACCATATTTACAAATGCATTTACTCCACTCCACCCCTAACTCTCAGTTTCATGTTTCATCGTACACTTCTTCTCGCCAAACTCAGTTTTATCGCCTCTTCACAATCGCGTTTCATCGCCACCATTTTAGGTATGGTTGATGAAGTGATTGAATAATAAATTTATATGAGTAATTTTTTTTTAATTTTCTATTGTTGATGTATAACAATAATTTTGTGACATTGTGTTAGACATATGCTCGTTTTTGATATTATTGACAAACATACATCTTGAAATAAATCTGACATTGTGAACTCAGAAAAATTTCAGCAACGACAACTCAATCCTACAAACTTGAGACAATTGCTTAGAACTCAAGAAATCAACAAAAGCTTGAAGATTCATAAGCAAATCGATTAGTATAATCGATTCTGTAACAGGGTTGAATGATATTATGCAGTCTGGGATTAATCAATCGATGGGCAAAATCGATTTGCACAACTTATGAAAAATCAAACAGGCTATCAATTGATCTGACAAATCGATTGGTACATTTATTAGAAAATAAATTGTGCAAGTCAGAGAGCCAGTTTGCCACTAATCGATTAGATATATCAATTGTTTCATTCACCAAAACTGAACTGATTATTTACATCGATTAGACAAATCGATTGGTACATTTACTGAAATTAAAATGTGCAAGTCAGTGGCATGCCTTACAAGCTAATCGATTTGGCAAATCGATTAATCCAATCACATCTTTATTTTTTTGTTTGCCTACATCGATTGACACAATCGAGTGTGAATGTCCCAGAGCCAAACCAATGTTTAATAAAGCGATTAGGCAAATCGACTTACTAAAATAAGTTTCAAAATAACCTTGGTCTGGAACATACACAGTCGATTAGCACAATCTACTTATTTACTTCTGTTGAATTAAGTTTGGCATCAATCGACTTGGTAAATCGATTGAATGAACCAACTGTTGAAATGAGCTTCAGACTTAAGTCCACAATCGGTTAGGCAAATCGATTTGTGAAAATCACTGTGTCCCTGGAACCAGTGAAATCGATTGACTAAAACGATTGGTACAAAAAGTTTTAGAAACAGAGATGACTGAAATAGTTGAATCAATTAAGTACATCGATTGTTTTGATCACGTTGTTTGAACAAAACACGCCAAGTCGATTATGAACATCGATTCAATTATGTACATTCATCAAAGTCTGAAGAACTCAGTTAAAATAATCGATTAGTTAAATCGATTAGTTTATGCAGTTTCAAGATTCAAGAAAAACAATCTTCGCATAATTGATTGGATAAATCGACTAGTGTGCTTTATAACTTTAATGAATTGATTGGCCAAATCGATTCATATGTTGTTTTTCTTGAAACTATATAAACTGCTTTCATTCTCTTCTTCTCATAACATACATAACTTTTAGAACTTTTAGAACTTTCATAACTGATGATAATAATCATATACCACTCACTCTTTCTCAACTGATATTACTTTGAACATCTTTTTCAGCCATGAACAATCAACATTTGTGATCAAGAACTTTGTATAATTGATCTGTTTCAATTTCTGTAAATCATTTTCTGTAACCAAATTACTTTGAGAAAATCCAGCAGTTATTGTTGGTGTTCTTCGGGGTTGAGTGCTGTCAACGAGAAGGCGCTTGACTGGATTCTTGGTCAAGTTTATGGGACTTAAACTTGGGAATTTAGGGAGGGAAAGATAAAACAGGTAGAATAGTTTAAGATTGGTGCGAGGCGCTGTGTAAAATCTGTAAACTGATTCTAAGAAGTTCTATAGGAAAGGCTAAGATCTAGTTGGATCTTAGGACTGGATGTAGGTCGTCACGAGACGGCTGAACCAGTATAAAAATCAGCGTACACTTTTCTTTCCCTTATCTCGTTTAAATTTCTGCAATTATTACGTTTCTGATATTGATTGAATGCATGATAAAGATTATATGTTAAGTGAATTCACATGTTTAATTGTCTTAACATAATTGCATGAAAATCAAAATCTTGAATAATAATTGTTTTCTGATGCATTTCTTCATATATACCATGATCCATATAGTTTGACATTCATTAGAATTGTTTATTAGGGACCGTGTTTAATCTTGTGTTTAGTAAATTTCGAATTTATTAAACTGCTGCCCATATTGTTATAATAAGCATTATTCTGCATAAATCTTCCGCAAATCAGAGGTCGTATCCCCCAACAATTGGCACAAGAGCCTGCCTTTTTTTTAAAAGAGTTGTTTTTCTCAAAAAAGGGTCATGACTTCTGATTTCATAGGAGAAGGAGCATCATTAGCTAGGCCTCCTGCCTTTAACGGAGCCGCATACATGTATTGGAAACAACACATGCTAATTTTTCTTGAAGCTAGTGGTATTGACATTCTAGATGCTGTAGAAAATGGACCGTTTGTGCCAACCATAACAGGTACAGGTGAATCAGCAATCCTAAAGCCTAAAAGTGACTGGACTAAGGAGGACAAAAAGTAAGTTGGGTACAACGCCAAAGCCAAGAACAATATCAATGCAGCCTTGAGTCATGATGAATTCTTCAGAGTCTCAAATTGCAAGACAGCAAAACAGATGTGGGACACACTTCAGCAGACGCATGAAGGAACCACAGACGTAAAGAGAGCTCGGATAAATACCCTCATGCACGAGTACGAATTGTTTAGCATGAAGAAAGAAGAATCAGTAAACGACATGCAGACTCGGTTTACACACATAGTTAACAACCTAAATGCCTTAGGAAAAGAGATTGATAATGATCAACAAATTAGCAAGGTGATGAGGTGTTTGACTAGGGAATGGCAACCAAAAATCACTGCCATTGCAGAATCAAAAGATCTAGGAAGCATGACAATAGCCACATTGTTTGGAAAACTGAGGGAGCATGAAATGGAACTAAATAGACTCAATGAAGCTGAGCAAGTTGACAAAAAACAAAAAAGATCGTCGTTGAAAGCCCAAACACAACAGTCTAAATCTGAAAATGAGAGCAGCTCAGATGAATCAAGCAGTGAAGATGATGAGGAACCTGAACTTGGATTACTTGTCAAGAAGTTTAAGAAATTTCTGAAAAAGAAAGACAGTAAATTCAGAAAACAATCCAGCTCAAAGAACAATGACAGTAAGACAATCACATGCTATGAGTGTGGAAAAACTGGTCATATCAAGGTTGATTATTACAAGCTGCAGAACAAAAACAAAAATTCTAAAACTAAAGGCAAGGAACCAGCTCAGAAAAATAGAAAAGCATATATTGCATGGAATGACAATGAAGAATCCTCCACATCTTCCGAAACTGAAGAAGCAAATCTATGCCTCATGGCTAACACGGATTCTGAATCAGAAAGAGAGGTAAGTTCTCAATATAATCCTTCTTTTGATGAACTGCAAGATGCATTTAATGAACTGCATGATGAATATGTTAAATCTGTTAAGCAGTTAGTTAGCACTAAGAAAATGCTTGAACAACAATGTATGTTGCATGATCAAACGAAAACTGTTGGGGGATAAGACCTCTGATTTGCAGAAGATTTATGCAGAATAATGTCTATTCTAACAATATGCGCATCAGTTTAATAAATTTGAAATTTACTAAACACAAGAATGAGTAAGGTCTCTAATAAATAGTTCTAATGAATGTCAAACTGTATGGATCAAGATATATATGGAGTAATGCATCAGAAAACAATTAATAGCCAAGATGTTGATTTTCATGCAATTATGTTACAACAATTAATCAAACAACTTCACTTAACATTGAATCTTTATCAAGCATTCAATCACTATCATAAACGTAATAATTGCAGAAATTTAAACGAGTTAAGGGAAAGAAGAGTGTACGCAGATTTTTATACTGGTTCAGTCGTCCCTCGATGACCTACATCCAGTCACAAGATCCAACTAAATCTTAGCCTGTCCAATAGAACTTCTTAGAATCAGTTTACAGATTTTTACACAGCGCCTCGCACCAATCTTAAACTATTCTCCCTGTTCTATCTTTCCCTCCCTGAATTCCCAAGTTTAAATCCCATAAACTTGACCAAGAATTCAGTCAAGCGTCTTCTTGTTGACAGCCCTCAACCTCGAAGAACACCACCAGTAAAAACTGGATTTTCTCAAAATAATTTGGTTACAAAAAGGTGTTTACAGAAATGAAAAAGATCAATATACAAAGTTCTTGATCTTCAATCTTCTCAAAGCAGTCTTTCTCAACTCAGTCTTTTTCAATCCTCAATGATCACAAACGTTGATTGTTCATGGCTGAAAAAGATGTTCAAAGTGATGTTAGCTGAGAAAGAGTTAGTGGTAAATGATTGTTATCATTAGTTATGAAAGTTCTGAATGTAATATGTTCTTATTGCTACTGCTGTATATTGCTGTTATTATTTTCTGTTATGTGAAGAAGTGTGTGAAAGCAGTTTATATAGTTTCTGGAAAAACAACGTATGAATCGATTTGGCAAATCAATTCATTAAAGTTATAAAGCACACTAATCGATGTAACCAATCGATTTCGCGAATCTTGTTTTTCTTGAATCTTGAAACTGCTTACACTAATCGATTTAACGAATCGATTATTTTAACTGAGTTCTTCAGACTTGGATAAATGTTCTTAATTGAATCGATGTTAATAATCAACTTGGCGTGTTTTGTTCCAACAACGACATCACAAAAATCGATGTACTTGATCGATTCAACCAATTCAGTCATCTCTGTTTCTAAAACTTTTTGTACCAATCGCTTTAGTCAATCGATTACATTGGTTCCAAGGACACAGTGATTTTCAACAATCGACTTGCCTAATCGATTGAAAAATTAACTCTGAAGCTTATTTCAGCAGTTTGCTCGTTCAATCGCTTTACCACGTCGGTTGATGCAAAATTTAATTCAACTGAAATATAATAGTTGATTGTGCTAATCCACTCACTATTCTTCCTCTCCACAACACCATTTTGCTGTGGTGTCCTAGGGGCTGAGTACATATGATGAATGCCATTCTTCACAGTAAGAATCAAAAGAATCATTTTGGAATTCACCTCCATGATCACTTTTGATAGACATAATTTTCTGACTTGTTTCATTTTGAACTAAGTTTGCAAACTTTTTGAAAACAGAAAATGCTTCACTTTTATGAGTCAGAAAATAAGTCGATGTGAATCTAGAATAGTCATCAATTAACACTAATCCATCATGTTACCTCCAAAACTTCTTACTTGGGATGGTCCAAACAAATCCATGTGGATAAGTTGCAAAACCCTATTGGTTTTGACCATATCTATTGGGGGAAAAGAAGACTTGACAAGCTTACTTTTCTCACAAGAATCACACAGCCTATCCATAGAAAACATTCTATTGGGAAGACCTATGACTAGCTGCTTGCTAACAAGTCTATTTTATGATCAATGTGAATGTGTGCAATGCGTTTATGTCGTAACCATGTTTCATCAGCATTTGATAATAAGCAACAAACAGAATTAGCAGGCATAGCAGTCAAATCTAGCATATAAATGTTATTAACTCTATCACCTACCAATTTCATACTCTTATCATGCTTGTTTTCAATTATGCAAGAAAGTGGTGAAAAGCTTACTTGAAAACCATTGTCACATAGCTGACTTATACTAAGATTATGTTTTATCCCTTCCACATATAAGACATTTTTAATTATTGCAGTTGATTCGCTGCCAATGTTACCTTCACCGCATATCTTGCCTTTGTTATTATCGTCGTACTTTACAAATCCACCTTCTTTTAGATTCAGGGACAGAAACATTGACTTGTCCCCTGTCACATGCTTTGAGCATCCACTATCAAGATACCATTGGTGTTTAGTGGATCTCAAGCATACCTGTAATAAGATTAGAAATTCAATTTAGGTCCCCAATTTAAATTGGGTCCTAGGGGATTAGTTTCAAAATCATTTCTTGATTTTCCAAATCTGTTTGCATCCTCTATTTGCTAGTCTTTTTAATTTGCAATTGTAAACAAAATGACATTTTCTACAACAAAAATGACAAGTAACATCAGAGGATACATACTGTTTTGGTTTGACAAAGACATTATGCAAGTGGCTAGGTTTCACAAAATTCTGGTTATGCTTAACATTTCCATATCCTATGCCATATTTATTCTTTTTAACATGCATTTTCTATTTAAAACCAAGTCCAGATTTAATGTTGACATTTCTCTGGTTGCTAAGAATATCATTCAGTTTATCCTTGCTACAAGAGAGTTTCAATAAATCAGATTTCAATAATGCAACTGAATTTTCAAGCTCAATGCATTTGGCAGATTTATCATGTGAGTCCTTTTTCAATTGTTCACACAAGTCCTCAATCTTCCTATAATCAGTTTTCATTTGATCATGCAACATACATTGTTGTTCAAGCATTTTCTTAGTACTAACTAACTGCTTAACAGATTTAACATATTCATCATGCAGTTCATTAAATGCATCTTGCTGTTCATCAAAAGAGGGATTATATGAGAACTTACCTCACTTTCTGATTCAGAATCCGTATTAGCCATGAAGCACAGATTTGCTTCTTCAGTTTCTGAAGATGTGGAAGATTCTTCATTGTCATTCCATGCAATGTATGCTTTTCTGCTTTTCTGAGCTGGTTCCTTGCCTTTGGTCTTAGAATTTCGGTTTTTGTTCTGCAGCTTGTAATAATCAGCCTTGATATGACCAGTTTTTCCACACTCATAGCATGTGATTGTCTTACTGTCATTGTTCTTTGAGCTGGATTGTTTTCTGAATTTGTTGTCTTTCTTTTTCAGAAATTTCTCAAACTTCTTGACAAGTAATCCAAGTCCAGGTTCCTCATCATCTTCACTGCTTGATTCATCTGAACTGCTCTCATGTTCAGATTTAGACTGCTGTGTTTGGGCTTTCAACGACAATCCTTTTCGTTTTCTGTCACCTTGCTCAGCTTCATTGAGTCTATGTAATTCCATTTCATGCTCCCTCAGTTTTCCAAACAATGTAGCTATTGTCATGCTTCCTAGATCTTTCGATTCTGCAATGGCAGTGATTTTTGGTTGCCATTCCCTAGTCAAACACCTCATTACTTTGCTGATTTGCTGATCATTATCAATCTCCTTGCCTAAGGCATTTAGGTTGTTGACTATGTGTGTAAACCGAGTTTGCATGTCATTCACTGATTCTTCTTTCTTCATGCTAAACAATTCGTATTCATGCATGAGGGTATTTATCCGAGCTCTCTTTACATATGTGGTTCCTTCGTGCGTCTGCTGAAGTGTGTCCCACATCTGTTTTGATGTTTTGTAGTTTGAGACTCTGAAGAATTCATCATGACTCAAGGCTGCAGTGATAATGCTTTTGGCTTTGGCGTTGTACCCAACTTTCTTTTTTGTCATCATCAGTTCAGTCACTCTTAGGCTTCAGGATTGCTGATTCACCTGTACCTGCTATGGTTGGCACAAACGGTCCATTTTCTACAGCATCTAGAAAGTCAATACCACTAGCTTCAAGAAAAATTAGCATGCGTTGTTTCCAATACATGTATGCGGCTCCGTTAAAAGCAGGAGGCCTAGCTAATGAAGCACCTTCTCCTAAGAAATCAGAAGTCATGATCCTTTTTTGAGAAAAACAACTCTTTTAAAAAAGGCAGGCTCTTCATGCCAATTGTGGGGGGATAAGACCTCTGATTTGCGGAAGATTTATGCAGAATAATGTCTATTCTAACAATATGCGCAGCAGTTTAATAAATTTGAAATTTACTAAACACAAGAATGAGTAAGGTCCCTAATAAACAGTTCTAATGAATGTCAAACTGTATGGATCAAGATATATATGGAGTAATGCATCAGAAAACAATTAATAGCCAAGATGTTGATTTTCATGCAATTAAGTTAAACAATTAATCAAACAACTTCACTTAACATAGAATCTTTATCATGCATTCAATCACTATCATAAACGTAATAATTGCAGAAATTTAAACGAGTTAAGGGAAAGAAGAGTGTACGCAGATTTTTATACTGGTTCAGTCATCCCTCGACGACCTACATCCAGTCCCAAGATCCAACTAGATCTTAGCCTGTCCAATAGATCTTCTTAGAATCAGTTTACAGATTTTTACACAGCGCCTCGCACCAATCTTAAACTATTCTCCCTGTTCTATCTTTCTCTCCCTAAATTCCCAAGTTTAAATCCCATAAACTTGACCAAGAATTCAGTCAAGCGTCTTCTTGTTGACAGCCCTCAACCTCGAAGAACACCACCAGTAAAAACTGGATTTTCTCAAAGTAATTTGGTTACAAAAAGGTGTTTACAGAAATGAAAAAGATCAATTATACAAAGTTCTTGATCTTCAATCTTCTCAAAGCAGTCTTTCTCAACTCAGTCTTTTTCAATCCTCAATGATCACAAACTTTGATTGTTCATGGCTGAAAAAGATGTTCAAAGTGATGTTAGTTGAGAAAGAGTTAGTGGTAAATGATTGTTATCATTAGTTATGAAAGTTCTGAATGTAATATGTTCTTATTGTTACTGCTGTATATTGCTGTTATTATTTTTTGTTATGAGAAGAAGTGTGTGAAAGCAATTTATATAGTTTCTGGAAAAACAACGTATGAATCGATTTGGCAAATCAATTCATTAAAGTTATAAAGCACACTAATCGATGTAACCAATTGATTTCGCGAAACTTGTTTTTCTTGAATCTTGAAACTGCTTACACTATTCGATTTAACGAATCGATTATTTTAACTGAGTTCTTCAGACTTGGATGAATGTTCTTAATTGAATCGATGTTCATAATCGACTTGGCGTGTTTTGTTCCAACAACGAGATCAAAACAATCGATGTACTTGATCGATTCAACCAATTCAATCATCTCTGTTTCTAAAACTTTTTGTGCCAATCGCTTTACTCAATCGATTACACTGGTTCCAGGGACACAGTGATTTTCAACAATTGACTTTCCTATTTCAGCAGTTTGCTCGTTCAATCGCTATACCTCGTCGATTGATGCAAAATTTAATTCAACTGAAATAAAATAGTTGATTGTGCTAATCGACTGTGTATGTTCCAGACCAAGGTTGTTTTGAAACTTATTTTACAAAATCGATATGCCTAACCGATTTAGTAATTATTGGATTGGCTCTGGGACATTCACACTCGATTGTGTCAATCGATGTAGACAAACAAACAATAAAGAAGTGATTGGATTAATCGATTTTCCAAATCGATTAGTCTGCAAGGCATGCTACTGACTTGCGCATTTTACTTTCAGTAAGTGTACCAATCTATTTGTTTAATCGATGTAAGCAATCAGGTCAGTCCTGGTGATTTAATCAATCGATCTGCCTAATCGATTTATGGCAAACTAGCTCTCTGACTTGCACATTTTATTTTCTAATAAGTGTACCAATCGATTGGCCTGATCGATTGATAACCTGTAACAAAATCGATTTTACTAATCGATTTGCATATGAATCTGCAAGCTTTTGTTGATTTCTTGAGTTCCAAGCAATTGTCTCAGGTTTGTTGGATTGAGTTGATGTTCCTGAAATTTTTCTCAGTTCACAATGTCAGATTTATTTCAAGATGTATGTTTGTCAATAATATCAAAAACTAACACATTTCAAACAAAAACTGATTATAGGAAGATTGAGGACTTGTGTGAACAATTAAAAAGGGACTCACATGATAAATCTGCCAAATGCATTGAACTTGAGAATTCTGTTGCATTATTGAAGTCTGCTTTATTGAAATTCTCTAGTAGCAAGGATAAACTGAATGATATTCTTAGCAACAAGAGAAATGTCAATATAAAATCTGGACTTGGTTTTAACCAGAATATGCATGCTAATCAGAAAAGGAATAAACATGGCATAGGATATGTGTAACACAATATGCATAATGTCTTTGTCAAACCAAAACAGTATGCATTCTCTGCTGTTACTTGTCATTTTTGTTGTAGAAAAGGACATTTTGTTTACAATTGCAAATTAAAAAGACTTGCCAATAGAGGATGTAAACAGATTTAGAAAGTCAAGACACAAGATTTTCAAACTAACCCCCGAGGACCCAATTTAAATTGGGGACCTAAAGTGAATTTCTGAGTTTATTGCAGGTATGCTTGAGATCCACTAAACACCAATGGTATCTTGATAGTGGATGCTCAAAGCATATGACAGGGGACAAGTCAATGTTTCTGTCCCTAAATCTAAAAGAAGGTGGATTTGTAAAGTACGGCGATAATAACAAGGGCAAGATATGTGTAACACCGCATTTTTCAAAGCGAGGGTGTATTTTTTTTTCAAAAGAAATTAAAATACAACAGAGAAATAAATAAGGTAAAACCTTTGGATAAATAATTAAGTCATTAAAATTTACAAGCAGCGGAAAAGTTTTTCAAAATATAAATCCAAAGCATGTCCTGATGTCAACAATAGTACAGGTACATCATTTCAACTTGACAAAAAGGTAGCCCAAAAGAAAGACATATGTGTCCTAAGTGACAACCTAGTCTGATCATTCTATACATAACAAAAAAACTATACGCCTTAAGTAATCTCCACGCGCCCCGTGAGATTCTCCTAACGTAACTCCAATCAAGCACTCCCATCCACATTCCCGTCCGGAGGGTACGAACCTGTAGGATCATCCTGATTCTCATCTGAGGGCAAAGCCCAGATTTCCACAATAGTTGTAAAGGGTCACCAACCGAAATTAACAGTTAACACATAACATTTAAGCTTTTCAGTGCACAAATAACCTTTTCAATTTATCATACATCTTAGAAGGGTTTTATACATGTTAAAAGTTCATGTAATGCTTGCCAAATGTAAATGAAATCAAATAGAGTTATCAATCCATCAAGTAATACATAACTGAACAAAGCATTGATAAATCAATTGAGCAATCAATTATCAAACTCAAAATAAGATTTCCCACTGAGCCAATCAATTGGGTAAATTGATTTTTGGCAAGGGAAGTCCCTGTAACTCATCAAATTGATTACGTGAAAGACAGAGCCCCTGTAATGAATCCAATCGATTGGGCAAATCGATTTCTTGAAAGACAGAGCCCCTGTAACTCAGCAAATCAATTGGGGAAATCGATTTCGTAAAAGACAGAGCCCCTGTGATGAATCCAATCGATTGGGAAAATCGATTTCGTTAAAGACAGAGCCCCTGTAACTCAGTAAATCGATTGGGTAAATCGATTTCCCTGTCTATTCTTTCAAAAATACATATACTTAACTCAATCACATTCAAACACCACTCCAAACCATAACACTTAGCAATACCCATACAATCACCACGACATTATGAGTTTCGAAAATGTTTTACAATCTAACATACTATCACACAATTCCAAACATAACTCTTAGAACAATCAACACAATCTCAATTTGAATCAAACACACTTACACATAGTTTCAAACCATAACACTTAGCAAAATCAACATAATCATAAATTTGATTCAACCACGACTCGTGTGCCAAGCACCCTAATGCAATGGGTATATGCCAAAATGCATGGACTCGGAATTCCAAACCAAAACCCTCCTCGAAGGTCCGTAAATCAGAATTGTACCGCCTATCGCAGGCCAAAGTACCAATTACCGAGGTGCCACCTATCACAGGTCTGCACGATTTACTAAAAAACGTAAACCATAAACGTACTGCCTATCACGGGCCCGTATCGTTTACCAAGGTGCCACCTATCACAGGTCTGCACGGTTTACTAAAAAGAACGTAAATTGTAAATGTACCGCCTATCACAGTCCAAAGTACTCTTTACCAAGGAGCCACCTATCATGGGTCTGCACAATTTACAAAAAACCGTAAATCGTAAATGTACCGCCTATCACGGGCCAAAGTACTATTTACCAAGGTGCCACCTATCACGGGTCTGCACAATTTACAAAAACGTAAATCTTAAATGTACCACCTATCACAGGCCAAAGTACTATTTATCAAGGTGCCACCTATCACGGGTCTGCACGATTTACAAAAAGCATGAAAATGCATGAGCGTATACAGACTCCATTCACAACAATCGTTAAGCAAATACAATTATTAAAAGATTCCCCATTTTTAACACTCATTTGACTTAAATGATTTTCACGCCAAACATTAAGCAAACAAACATATTAAGAGATTCCCCATTCTTAATATACTATTGACTTAAACGATTTCCACAAAAAAACATTCAGTAAAAAAGACATTAAGAGATTCCCCATTCTTAATGCCCAGTTAACTTAAACGATTTTCAAACAACATTAAGTAACTAAGACATTAAGAGATTCCCCATTCTTAACGCCCAGTTAACTTAAACGATTTTCAAAACAACATTAAGTAAACTAAGACATTAAGATATTCCCGATTCTTAACGCCCAGTTAACTTAAACGATTTTCAAAACAACATTAAGTAAACGAGTCATTAAGAGATTCCCAATTCTTAATTCTCATTTAACTTAAACGATTTTCACAAACTCACATTAAGTAAACGAGACATTAAGAGATTCCCCATTCTTAATACTCGTTTAACTTAATGGTTTTCAAATTCCACCCAGAACAAACTCAAACATACTTTCACATTCAATCCATAATTCGCACCAACTCATTTTACACACAAACCACACAAACACATCTCAAGTCTCATCAGTTATCAATTTAGAACACGTCAAAACAACGAACACAAATCAACACAATCCACCACTCAAACACACAAGTTTCATTCACTCAAAATCATACATAAATGAGTTTAAATTCATTTTCCACGAAGCATTCATCAATATATCCAAAACCTAGCTCTAAGATTTTACACATAAAGTCTTAGATTCATTTTCCCCCAAATCAACACTTTAATCCTAACAAAATCTTTTCCACACAAATACAGATAAGGCCCTAAATGCAAACTAAAAGTTTGGAAGGAGCCCTTACCTTAACGTTAGCTTTAACGTCGATTTACGGCACCACGATCAATTCCAGTAAAAACTTTGCTCGCGATGTTGCTTCCAAAGTTAGCTCACTAGCACCGTAGTGTAGTGGTGAGCAACTTTCCCTTCTATCACTTCTTGAAACGATGCTTAGATCTAGATGAAACGGGGAGATTTGAGTTTGAATCCCTAAACCGTTTTTCTTCGTTTTCGGATCAAAGAGGAAGGGTGAAGTTGAGAAATCTTTGTCCTATCACCCACTATCAATTTCGAACTCAAGGAAGCAAGGAAGAACGAAAATGGATGAAGATGGAGGAAGGAGGAAAAACGCACGGGAGGCAGGGGAGGAAGAAGATGGAATTTTCAGTTTTCTCTCCTTCTCTTTTCCTTTCTTTTTTTTTCCTTTCTATTTCTTTTCTTTCCAATTCCTTCCCTTCCTTTTCTATATATATATATATATTAATTATAATTAACAAATATCTCAAAATCTTTAGATATTTATTAAATTACCCTTTCACCCACAACACATTAAATTCTTTGTAAAAGATTCACCACAGTTAATTTAATTTATTTATCGACGAGTAATTCTAATCGGGCATTAAAATATCTTTTTGATCATATAAACTCCAAAATATTAATAACTTGGCTAAAAAGCCCCTGAGTTCAATACCAAAATCCATTAAAATACATAAGGTATAATTTAAAATTACGGGTTTTACAATATGCAGTGAAGGTAACATTGGCAGCGAATCAACTGCCATAATTAAAAATGTCTTATATGTGGAAAGGCTGAAACATAACCTTCTAAGTATAAGTCAGCTATGTGACAATGGTTTTCAAGTAAGCTTTTCACCACTTTCTTGCATAATTGAGAACAAGCATGATAAGAATATGAAATTAGTAGGTGATAGAGTTAATAACATTTATATGCTAGATTTGACTGCTCTGCCTGCTAATTCTGTTTGTTGCTTATTATCAAATGCTGATGAAACGTGGTTATGGCATAAACGCATTGCACACATTCATATTGATCATTTGAATAGACTTGTTAGCAAGCAGTTAATCATAGGTCTTCCCATTAGAAAGTTTTCTAAGGATAGGCTGTGTGATTCTTGTGAGAAAAGTAAGCTTGTCAAGTCTTCTTTTCCCCCAATAGATATGGTCAAAACCAATAGGGTTTTGCAACTTATCCACATGGATTTGTTTGGACCATCCCAAGTGAGAAGTTTTGGAGGTAACCTATATGGATTTGTGTTAATCGATGACTATTCTAGATTCACTTGGACTTATTTTCTGACTCATAAAAGTGACACATTTTCTGTTTTCAAAAAGTTTGCAAACTTAGTTCAAAATGAAACAAGTCAGAAAATTATGTCCATCAAAAGTGATCATGGAGGTGAATTCCAAAATGATTCTTTTAATACTTACTGTGAAGAGAATGGCATACATCACATGTTTTCAGCCCCTAGGACACCACAACAAAATGGTGTAGTGGAGAGGAAGAATAGGTCTTTAGAGGAGTTAGCTAGGACCATGCTGAAAGATTCAAATACTCACAAGTATTTCTGGGCTGATGCGATTAACACTGCCACGCATGTTGTCGACAGGGTTTTGATTAGGACAATACTTAGAAAAACTCCTTATGAGTTGTACAAGGGTAGAGAGCCTAATATTTCCTACTTTAGAGTGTTTGGTAGCAAGTGCTTTGTTTTGAACAATGGTAAAGAACACCTAGGCAAGTTTGATCCCAAGGCAGATGAGGGTATCTTTCTAGGTTATTCCCAAACTAGCAAAGCCTATAGAATCTATAACAAGAGAACAAAGACAATAGAAGAGTCAGTTCATGTGAAATTTGATGAACTTTTTAAAGAAAACTTGAACAACACTCCTTCTATTGTTGATGCTTCTTTGGATGAAGTTATAGAATCTGAACCTTTTGACCTAAAGGAACCTACACCTCCAACAAATGGTGACTGTGTTTAACCTATTAGAATAGATGAGTTACCTAAGGAGTGGAATAGATTTTGATGAAACTTATGCCCCTGTAGCTAGACTAGAAGCCATTAGAATACTCCTTGCTTATGCATGTATAATGGTCTTTAAGCTTTATCAAATGGATGTGAAAAGTGCCTTTCTCAATGGTGAGATCCAAGAGGATGTTTTTGTTAGCCAAACACCTGGTTTTGAAAATCCAGAATTTCCTAATCATGTGTATAAGCTAACAAAAGCCCTCTATGGGTTGAAACTGTTGGTGTTTATGACCTCTGATTCTCTTAAGAATTATGCAGAATAATATCTAATCTAATATGAATGCACAACAGATTACTAAATTCAATTTTTATTTCATACCAAATTGAATACGATCCCTAATTAACAATTCTAATGAATGTCAAAACTATATGGATCATGTTAACTATGGAGAAATGCATTTGACAAGTTTGATTATTATGAATGTGTGTTTACATGCAATTATTATCGAGACAATTAGTCAATGTTCCAAACAAAATAATTGATGAAATGTAAACAAGATAAGGGAAGAAAGGTATATGCAGTGATTTATCCTGGTTCAGCTGTCCCTTGACAGCCTACATCCAGTCCCAAGATCCAACAAGATCTCAGCCTATCCAATAGAACCTTTTTAGAATCAGTTTACAGATTTTTACACAGTGCCTCGCACCAATCTTAAACTATTCTACCCTTTCTATCTTCCCTTCCCTGAATTCCCAAGTTTAAGTCCCATAAACTTGACCAAGAATTCAGTCAAGCGTCTCCTTGTTGACAGCCCTCAACCCCGTAGAACGCCACCAGTCGCAGCTGGATTTTCGCAGAGTAATTTGTTACAAAAGAGTATTACAGAACATGAAACATATCAAATATACAAATATCTTGATCTTGCTTCTTCCCAAAGTAATCTTTCTCAAATCGGTCTTTTCCAATCTTCAATGATCACAAGTTGATTGTCCATGATTGAAAAAGGATTTTCAATTGATAATGGTTGAGAAAGAGTTATCTCATGTGTTGTAGCTCTGAAAAGGAATTATCAAAGTTATTGTATTGGCTATTGTGTATTATAACATTCTTATTGAGAAGAAGAGTATCAAAGCAGTTTATATAGTTTCAGGAAAAACAACATATGAATCGATTTGGCCAATCCATTCATTAAAGTTATAAAGCATACTAATCGATTTATTCAATCGATTTCGCGAATCTTGTTTTTCTTGAATCTTGAAACTGCACAACATAATCGATTTAACTAATCGATTCTTTTAAATGAGTTCTCCAGACTGAGATGAAAGTGCATGTCTGAATCGATGTTCATAATCGACTTGGGATGTTTTGTTCAAACAACGAGATCAAAACAGTCGATGTATGTAATCGATTCAACCATTACAGTCGTCTCTGTTTCTAAAACTTTTTGTGTCAATCGCTTTAGTCAATCGATTTCACAGGTTCCAGAGACACAGTGATTTTCACCAATCGATGTGCCTAACCGAATGGAAAATTAAGTCTGAAGCTCATTACAACCAGTTGGTTTAGTCAATCGATTTACCAAGTCGATTGATGCCAACTTCAATATAACAGAAGTAAGTAAGTAGATTGAACTAATCGATTATGGATGTTCCAGACCAAGGTCATTTTAAAATATATTTTGGTAAGTCGATTTGCCTAATCGCTTTATTAGCATTGGTTTGGTTCTGGAACATTCACATTCGAATTGATCAATCGATGTAGACAAAACATAACATAAGAAAATGATTGAATAATCGATTTGCCAAATCGACTAGTTTGCAAGGTGAGCTACTGACTTGCGCATTTTAATTTTTAATAAGTGTTCTAGTCGATTTGTCTAATCGATGTAAACCATCAGTTCAGTCTTAGTGAATTAAACAATCGATCTGCCAAATCGATTTGTGGCAAACTGGCTCTCTGACTTGCACAATTTATTTTCTGATAAGTGTATCAATCGATTTGCCTAATCAATTGATAGCCTGTTTGAACTTTCATAAAGTGTGCAAATCGATTGTGTCCATCGATTGATTAATTCCAGACATTATAATATCATCCAACCCTTTTATAGAATCGATTTTACTAATCGATTAGCTTGTAGATCTTCAAGGTTTTGTTGATTTCTTGAGTTCCAAGCAATGTTTCAAGCTTGTAGGATTGAACGGATTTTCCTGAAATTTTCTCAATTCACACTGTTAGGTTTATTTTTAAAAGTGTATGTTTGTCAATAACTTCAAAAACAAGTGAACATATATCAAACAAATAGCCATATTTCTAACAGAAACAAGCTCCTGGAGCTTGGTATGAGAAGCTTAGCAATTTGCTCCTTTCACAAAACTTTTTGAGAGGAAATGTTGACAAGAAACTTTTCATAAAAACTAATGAAAAAGATATCTTGCTGGTCCATGTTTATGTTTATGACATAATCTTTGGATCTACAAATGACAAATTGTGCAAAAATTTTGAAAATTTGATGAAAGGTCAATTTGAAATGTCAATGATGGGTGAACTATCATACTTTTTGGGAGTTCAAATTAACCAAAGCAAGCAAGGTATCTTCATTAGTCAAACAAAGTATTCTAATGATTTGATAAAGAAATTTTCCTTTGATAGCTTCAAGCCCATTGATACTCCAATGAGCCAAGGAAACCTTTTGGATAGAGATGAAATAGGAAAACCAGTGGATGTTACTAGGTATCGAGGCATGATAGGATCATTGCTCTATCTCACAGCAAGCAGGCCTGACATTATGTTCAATGTTTGCATGTGTGCGAGATACAAATCCAATCCTAAAGAGTCTCACCTTAGTGCTGTTAAGAGGGTTTTCAGGTATTTAGTTGGAACTAGGAGCCTTGGATTATGGTATCCTAAGGGATCAACTTGTTCTTTGGTTGGTTATTCAGATTTAGATTTTGCTGGATGCAAACTGGATAGGAAAAGTACCTCTAGTACTTGTCATTTGCTAGGCAATTCACTTGTATCTTGGTTCAGCAAGAAACAAAACAATATTGCTTTGTCAACAGCTGAAGCTGAGTACATTGCAGCTGCAAGTTGCTGTGCCCAGATCATGTGGATGAAGCAGCACCTGTTAGATTTTGGTGTGGACTTAAGAACTGTTCTCATCTTGTGCGACAACACAAGTGCGATCAATATCACTAAGAACCCAGTTATGCATTCTCGGACCAAACATATCGAAATTCGGCATCATTTCATCCGAGATCAGTTTCAGTGTGGAAACATCAAGTTAGAGTACGTCAACACATTTGAGCAGTTAGCAGACATCTTCACCAAAGCATTACCAAAGGATAACTTCCATCACATTAGGATGAAACTGGGCATAATAGATCCTAGTCAGATCTGAGTTATGAGTCTAATCGACTGGGAAAATCGATTAACATGTGGATACACAGGAAAATGTCTTTATAAAATCGATTGCCCTAGTCGACTTGACCCATAATATGTCTATTTTCTCAAGTTTTTCACTCGAAATCGATTTGGAAAGTCTATTTGACATTTCCAAGAAGCTTCAGATGTTCTTACTTTCCCAGTTCAATCGATTATGGAATTCGACTGACTTCATGTTATAGTGGTTGAAGAATCGATTTGGAAAATTGATTAGTTTAGACCCAGACTTCAAAGTTGAAGAATTCCTCCTGACACTGACTCGAAATCGATTTGGAAAATCGATTGTTTCAAATATGTTTGAAATCTTCATTCAAAAGAATCGATTTGGATAATCGATGCTGATACAACTTAGGTTCTGGACTGATATGAAAGATTTCTGAACAAGCTCGAAATCGATTTTGGAAATCGATTGTCAGAATTGGTTTGAGATTTTCATTTAAAGGATCGATTTGGGTAATCGATGCTGAGACAAGTTGGCTTCTGAACTGATATGAAAGATCTCTGAGCAAATTCGAATTCGATTTGGGAAATCGATTGGTAGAACTGTATTGAGAGTTTCACTTAAAGAATAGATTTGGGAAATCGATGCTGAGATGGATTCTTGTCTGGTCTGTCATTTGAAGTTTTTGAACTGATACAAAATCGATTGTAACAATCGATTAGGTAACTATGGACATCGATTTGGATAATCGACTAACTTTATTAACGTTACGTGTTTTTACTAGCCGTTACACACCCGTTCTTTTATCTTCCCCAACAACGGTAACTAAATCGATTGGACCAATCGATTTACATACCCAACAGTATAAAAGGAACAGTTGCAATCGAACCCCAACATCGATTTCTCATTACTTCAGCGTCCAACCCTCTGCAAATCTCTATTTTTCTCTGTTTTTGATCCATACTAACTACAATCTTGCTCATACTACTTCAGATTCATTCTCAAATCAACCTACTATGGCAAGAGTAAAGAGAACTTCCCCCTCTACTCCTTCTACTTCATCTTCTTCAAGTGGAAGAACCCCATCTCCTCCACCCACTCTTTCCAAAAGGGTTCCCATTCCTACTCAGAAGATTGCAGCACAAGATAAGGGCAAAGGTGTTGCAACAAAGCAAGGAAAAACTAAGAAGAGGAAAGAGCCCCCAACTGAGAAACTGATGGCAAATGCGATGAAGGAAGTATCGCAGAAGAAGAAGAAGAAGAAGAAGAAAAAGAGTGCTTCTTCAACACCACAAAAGAAGACAACACCGCAACAGAAACCTCCTACTCCTCAAAACAAGCAAGCTGAGGAATTTAAGCTTCCTCTAGCGTTCATTAAAAGGAAAATTCACGAAGCTCGTGTACTGGACTTCACATACTTCGACAACGATGGTTTTTCGTTTCAACACCATCTTCGGTTTCATGGATTGGAAGATTTCTTGTCCTGCTCACTTGATACTTATCCGAATCTGATTCGAGCATTCTACGCTACGTTAAAAATGACGGATACAGGCTTCAAAGCGATGGTGAAAGGGAAGAAAATCTCCATGTCTTATGAGGAGTTCTCGAACTTGTCGGGATTTCCCTACCTTGGAAACTCGGTTGATGGCAGCACCGAAGCCGACGCTGCTGACGAAGGATGGGAAGAGTGTCTAGAGAGGCAAGCAGTTGTGCAGGACCTAATGGTCGAAGGGTTTGTGGAATCTGTTTCACTTCCAATCGGCCAGATGAAGGTTCAGCAACGTATGCTATGTACGCGCTCACCCAGATGCTTGTCCCGCGTTCTGGAAATCACGCAGTTGTCCAACGGTTGGACATTGTGCTACTGTGGGGTCTATGCAAAGAGCTCAAGATGAGCTGGGCATGGATCGTGCTTCGACACATGCAGGAAGCAGCGTAAGGAAAGCTGGTGCTTTCGTATCCACATTTGATCACAAAAATCCTCACTCACTTCAAGGTAGCTATCAAGGGTGAAGAAGTGTCCAAGATCATTCTAACATTTGGTGAATCCATCGTGAACCAAATGCAGCTACGCAAAGTGAATGGCGTTTGGAGGTGACCTCAAGCCAGTGCTGAACAAACCCAGCAAAGTGTTGAACCGCCAGCTCCTGAGTCAGTTTCAGCAGGGTCTGAGGTGCTCACCAAACTACTTGAATTTATGGCAGCTCAAGCGGCTCACCACGCCAAGATGGAGACATTGAATGAGAGAATGGAAGCTGCAATCCATAAGATTCAATCCGATCAGAACCAGATGGCACAAGATGTGGCAGCATTTCAGGAACCTCTGGGCATTAAGTTGTCCTTCAGCGATGTTGCTGAAATTGGAAGACAAGCGGCTGAAGAACCAGCTCCGACACACTTAGATGTTGCTGAAACACATGATGAGGAGACACCTGCTGAGGGTAATACAGCGGTCTCAGCCTCATCCCCAGATAATAATGAGGGCCAGCAAACTCTAGATGTTTAGGACTTTAGTTTTCTTAGTTGTTTTGTTTTCTGTTTTGCTCTTTTCTGTGTAGTGTTTCAATTGGATGTAATTTGCCTTTTGATGAATGAATATAATAGTTGAGTTTATTGATCATATTGACTGCTGCATTTCATTTTGATGATTTCTAGTGTGTGCCATAATCTGTTTATGTTTATTGAACTGATACAAGTTATTTCCTGCTCTTGTTACTAATCTGTTCAAGTTTCATTGTATAGCAACATTCAGGTTTGCTACCAACTCAGGGGGAGCAAACTTCTGATTCTTCTCTCCTTTGCCCCTTTTTGACTTAACTGACAAAGGGGGAGAGAAATTTATAACTTGTACTATGCTATGATAATCTATGATAGCAGTGTTTGTTTTATATATGCTCTTATAAGTGTTTGTTTTATATATGCTCTGATAAGTGTTTATTTTATATATGCTCTGATATTCTACTAACAGTTCTGATTTCAGTATATGCAAATTACTCTGATAAGATCTGTTTTATCTGTTTAGCTCTAACCCTTATTTCACTATATGAAAAGAATGGTACTCGTATTTAGGGGGAGCTTCACTAGATTGTTTTCCTTTGAAATGTTTCTCAAGTTAAAATTGCATGTTTGTCACTTAAATCAAAAAGGGGGAGATTGTTAGACATATGCTCGTTTTTTATATTATTGACAAACATACATCTTGAAATAAATCTGACATTGTGAACTGAGAAAAATTTCAGCAACGACAACTCAATCCTACAAACTTGAGACAATTGCTTAGAACTCAAGAAATCAACAAAAGCTTGAAGATTCATAAGCAAATCGATTAGTACAATCGATTCTGTAACAGAGTTGAATGATATTATGCAGTCTGGGATTAATCAATCGATGGGAAAAATCAATTTGCACACCTTATGAAAAATCAAACAGGCTATCAATCGATCTGACAAATCTATTGGTACATTTATTAGAAAATAAGTTGTGCAAGTCAGAGAGCCAATTTGCCACTAATCGATTAGGCAGATCGATTGTTTAATTCACCAAGACTGAACTGATTGTTTACATCAATTAGACAAATCGATTGGTACATTTACTGAAATTAAAATGTGCAAGTCAGTGGCATGCCTTGCAAGCTAATCGATTTGGCAAATCGATTAATCCAATCACATCTTTATTTTTTGTTTGTCTACATCGATTGGCACAATCGAGTGTGAATGTCCCAGAGCGAAACCAATGTTTAATAAAGCGATTAGGCAAATCAACTTACTAAAATAAGTTTCAAAATAACCTTGGTCTGGAACATACACAGTCGATTAGCACAATCTACTTATTTACTTCTGTTGAAATAAGTTTGGCATCAATAGACTTGGTAAATCGATTGAATGAACCAACTGTTGAAATGAGCTTCAGACTTAAGTCTACAATCGGTTAGGCAAATCAATTTGTGAAAATCACTGTGTCCCTGGAACCAATGAAATCGATTGACTAAAGCAATTGGTACAAAAAGATTTAGAAATAGAGATGACTGAAATGGTTGAATCAATTAAGTACATCGATTGTTTTGATCTCATTGTTTGAACAAAACACACCAAGTCGATTATAAACATCAATTCAATTATGTACATTCATCCAAGTCTGAAGAACTCAGTTAAAATAATCGATTAGTTAAATCGATTAGTTTATGCAGTTTCAAGATTCAAGAAAAACAAGATTCGCGAAATCGATTGGATAAATCGATTAGTGTGCTTTATAACTTTAATGAATTGATTGGCCAAATCGATTCATATGTTGTTTTTCCTGAAACCATATAAACCGCTTTCATTCTCTTCTTCTCATAACATACATAACTTTTAGAACTTTCAGAACTTTCATAACTAATGATAATAATCGTATACCACTAACTCTTTCACAACTGATATTACTTTGAACATCTTTTTCAGCCATGAACAATCAACATTTGTGATCAATGAGGATTGAAAAAGACTGAATTGAGAAAGATTGCTTTGAGAAGAATGAAGATCAAGAACTTTGTATAATTGATCTGTTTCAATTTCTGTAAATCATTTTCTATAATAAAATTACTTTGAGAAAATCCAATAGTTACTGGTGGTGTTCTTCGGGGTTGAGGGCTGTCAACGAGAAGAGGCTTGACTGGATTCTTGGTCATGTTTATGGGACTTAAACTTGGGAATTCAAGGAGGGAAAGATAGAACAGGTAGAATAGTTTAAGATTGGCGCGAGGCGCTGTGCAAAATCTGTAAGCTGATTCTAATAGGTTATATAGGAAAGGCTAAGATCTAGTTGGATCTTAGAACTGGATGTAGGTCGTCACGAGACGGTTGAACTAGTATAAAAATCAGCGTACACTTTTCTTTCCCTTATCTCGTTTAAATTTCTGCAATTATTACGTTTCTGATATTGATTGAATGCATGATAAAGATTCTATGTTAAGTGAATTCGCATGTATAATTGTCTTAACATAATTGCATGAAAATCAACATCTTGAATAATAATTGTTTTCTGATGCATTTCTCCATATATACCATGATCCATATAGTTTGACATTCAATAAAATTGTTTATTATGGACCGTGTTTAATCTTGTGTTTAGTAAATTTCGAATTTATTAAACTGCTGCGCATATTGTTAGAATAAGCATTATTCTGCATAAATCTTCCGCAAATCAGAGGTCGTATCCCCCAACACGTTGATAAAATGATTAATATATGTGCTCATAATTTCATTTAGTATATGTGCTCATAATTTCATTTTTTTCTTTCCGATATTTGATGACTCAAGATCAATTCACCCGGATCAAAGTAAATAAGTTTGAAAACATCGTGTGGATTTTATTTTGAAATTAATTGAAGAAAATGACGATACTAATATATGTTTATTGAATATTGCTACATTGTGGTTTTGTAATTTTATTAATTGATATCTATTTTTTTTTTGTCTGTCAAGATTAGTCGGAAATAGGATACATTATTTGTACTCTATATTTTTTTATATAAATATGAGATATTGTGATATTGTATATTTTGATTTTTAGATGGTTATATAAAATTATGATTGTAAGTACAAAACTGTCGTTTGAAATTTAATACGAAATATTGCATGGATTAGGAGCATGAAAACAAAATGAGAAATTTATATAAAAAAAAATTATTATTTTAACTATATCTATTAAGTCAGTTGGTCAAAATATCCGACTTAAAAGATGATGTGTTAGTGCTGAATTTACGATGTTTAAGTCGGTTAAGCTGAATCGACTTAATATGATGAAGCTCTTTTAAGTCGGTTCATGAAACGAGTTAAAAAATAACATATTTTTTAAGTCGTTTGTTTTTAACTCGGGCATGGAACCGACTTAAAATATATATTTTAACCGACTTAAAAAGATAAAATTCTACTAGTGAAAGATTTTCTGAACCGTTGTAAAAGGATCTCAAGATAGAGAAATCTACCACTATTAAAGAATTGTTGCAAATGTCAATTGTGGCGGTTACAAATAATAATATCAATCTAAGTATTTAATTTTTTTTTGTTGGTAATTTGATATATAATATGGTGCATTTGAAGTTAGTTAATTTGTAACTATAACAAGTAATTTATCATCTAGTTTATTGATTTGGTAAAATACAATATAGTTGATAGATTTACTTTTAGTGTTAACATTTGAATTAAGCACGATCATGATATATATTGAAATTTTGAACATAGTACATAAAACTAATTATAAAGATGAATATTTATCCCGATATATATTGAAATTTTGAACATAATACATGAAACTAATTATAAAGATGAATATTAATTATGAGATAAGATAGAGTGATGTATTAAACTTAATATCATTTGTATATAATAGATAAAACAAAAAAAAAATAATTAGATAATAGACAAATATAATAACCAAAATGTAATAGAAATAATATTTTTTTCTCAATAATAAAAGAGAATAAACAAAAAAAAATGTACATCATAGAGTATGGAAAATTTTAATAAACTTTTCTACGAAACATAAGTCATGTGTTACATTTATCTAACCTTTAGAAATTCCTGAGTGTAAATAGGTGAGAATATCTATGCATTTTGTGATGGGTTTTTCTAAGATGTGTATGGATTTTGATGCCATTTGTGTGATAGTTGATCGAATGACCAAATCAACTCATTTCCTACAAATTAAAGCAACATATAGTTAAGATAAACTAGTTGACCTCTACATTAAGGATGACACGTCCCGTAAATTTTTTTTAAATATAATAATAATAATAATAATAATTATTATTATTATTATTATTAATAATTAAAAATCAACTCAACCCCACCCACTCTCACTCTCACTCTCTTTCCAACTCACTCCTTCATTTTCTCCAAATTCTTCTCTCTCTCTCTGTCTCCCTCTCTCCCTTTCGGCAGGCACTCCCCCTCCCCCATTTTAGTTGCTTTTCTTTTTCTTTCTTTTCCTTCCCTTCTCTTTACTTCTTCTCACTCTATTACTCAAATCCTAAATCATTAAAAGGGATTTAACATTCCCACAGGCATAATTTCCCAAATTCTTACAAATTCTTTTGGTTGGGATCTTTGGGTTAGGGTTTGTTTTCTAAGGAAGGAAAAAGGGTATCCATCTCTTGAGAGCTGTTGATTGAGACTCATTGAGGTAAATGTCCAACTCTAATCCTAGTATGAATTCATAGAAAAATGTAGTTTTGTTTAAAAATCTTATTTTGTGCTTAGGGTATATTTAAAATATTTTTAGGGTTTCCTAGAGCTAGCTAAACTTTAGAATATTTTTTCTAAAGTCTTGGAAATATTTTTGATACTCAGATTTGTCAACTGAGACCCTGCCGACTACTTTGAGAGTTGTTGGAGAGCAAAGTTAGATGATTCTCCATAGCTGTAAGTTGACGACGATCATCGTCATATATTTTTATACTGCTATTATTATTATTTTACTTGTTTTCTATATTAAAGTATTTATTCAAAAATTTGGGAAACACAACCTTTGAATTTTATCTCGATTTCGTCAATTATTCGATTTAACGATCGTCGTTATATAATATATTATTATTTTGATTTACGTATGAGCTACAATATTTAAATATTGATTTGTTATGTGATTGAATATATTTTTCATGAATTTCGATGAAATAATTTTAAACGCGTGTTTTGGAAAATAATTGTTATAATTATTAATTCATTAACTGCGTTAGGTGCACCTGGTTACCTCGTTGTGATTAAGGAGAGTTACCCGTTAGATGGAGCCACCCCTATGAGAAATATTGTTCGTACGAGGAAAGGGTTATCAACGAGATCTAAACTCCCTAATTGATACGTGATGATGCATTGTGAGAATTGAGAGGAGAGGGTCATCCGTTAGATGGAGCCGCCTCTAAGGGAAAGGCCACCCTTGGGAGGAAAGGGCTATCAACGAGATAAAACCGCCTCTTGGTTCTAAAATTTTGTTCATTTGGATTTCGTTTCGTTATTCACTGGATTTTTTAATATTTTTGTCAAGTGATTAAACAGTTATTCGTGCCTTTTGTATTTCCCTTCTAATTGATGGTGGTTGTTGTCTCCTCACTAAGTCTTTGTGACTTACCCCCTTTATGTTACTTATTTTTTTCAGATATGCAGGCAGCTGAGTAGAATCTGTTATTTGATTTAGGTCTCAATATTTCTTTTGGTAGGCCTCTTTGATCGAGGACCATTTTTGTAATGTCTATTGAGTCTAATGTAAGTTGCAGCTATTTTGGAGTTTAGAAAGTCTATTTAGTTTTTTTTTTGGGAAGTGTATTAATAAATTTGATTAGGTTATTTGAATTGTGACTGAATTGAGAATTTTACAGGGATTTCATAAATTTGGAAATGTTGAATTTATAGAGGATACTCTGTCGAAATTTCGAATAAAAAGTATATATATATATATTTGAAATGGTTAGAGAAAGATTTAGTCTTTTATTTGTTAAGCTAATTGATAGGCTTGCTAGGCTAGGAGTATAGCATGTGCGCCGGTCACGACATTAAATTTTTGGGTCGTGACAAAGGAGATAGTAAAAGTTACACAATATACCCACCTCTATAGTATCAGACAGGGATCTACGATTTACCTCTATATTTTGGAAAGCTTTCCAGATAACTTGTGGTGCTAGACTGTGTTTAGCAGAACTTACCATCCATAGACAAATGCTCAATCAGAGAAAACTATTCAAACTCTTGAGGATATGCTTAGAGCTTGTGTTTTAGATGAAGATGGGAGTTGGGATAAGTATTTACCTCTATCAAAATTTTCTTATAACAACAATTATCACTCTAGCATCGATATGACACCATATGATGTTTTTATGGAAGAAAGTGTAGTTCTCCTTTGTGTTAGTGTGAAGTTTATGAGAAGTCTTTGTTAGGACCTGATTTAGTGAAAGTGACCGCAATGAGAATTCAATTGATTAGGGAAATTATGCTTACAACACAAAGTGGGGAAGAGAATCATGCTGACAAAACAAGAAAACCATTGGGTTTTCTAGAAGGAGCACTTGTGTTCTTGAGAGTAACTTCTAAGACTAGGTGGGAAGCTCAATGAAAGTCAAAAAGTTAAACCATCGCTTCGTGGGTCCTTTCCATATTCTAAAAAGAGTCGGATCAATTGCTTATCAATTAGCTCTTTCTTTCCATATTCTAATTCATACGTGATAGCTTTAGAGTTAGTCCAATTAAAAGATAATTTAATCTTTAATCTTACATCTATACACATGATATGACTATTTCAAATTCAGATGAAGATGTCATATGACAATATCCAAATATCATTGATGCAAGTAAATAAGTTTCTTTATCTTTATACAAATTTCTTTAAGGAGATGAGAAAATTTAACATCCTAAATCAAAGGACTAAAAATAATTAAAATTTCAAATTTTGAAATATTCTAATTTATAGATAATTATATTATTATTATTATTACTCTAATTGTTATCAATAACCAATTTGCTTAAAATAAAGTAATATTAGTAAGTTGTTTTGTTTGTTAGAGACTTATAAATAATAATAGGAAGTTTGTTTTATTTACCAAAGATTTTGTTAAATAGATAATAATGCTATTATAACAAAAAATTTTATATGATTATCTATTATTAAGGAATCAAACAAAATCAAACAAACCGTTCATCCTAAATAAATAATATGAACTTGTTTTATTTGTAAAAATGAAGAGTTTAGTGGGACAAATATAAGAGACCTAGTCTTGCGCGATAGTGTTTAATAACGATTAACGTATATGAAACCTTTTTTATCAAAGAACGCTTCAAGAGGTGAGTAATCACACCCTTTAAACTTTTATAGTACATTTCTTTTGGGAATTTTTTATAGAAAAAGAGTTAGATATTTTGAATGGTATTTTCTTATAAAAATATATTTTGTCGAAAATCTAACTCTATTAAAATTGAGATTTTATGAACTTCAATAATAGATTATGAATTGATTTATTAAATATATTTTTATTTAATTACCTTTTTTTATGATTGTTCGAATATATATTCTTTAAAAGATTGTTTTACTATATTATCTTGAATGATGGTGGTTATTATATAATCAAATGAAATATTATATGGTAAATATGATTTTATGAAGATGATTGTTCAAAAATGAATTATAACAGATAAATGTTTTTACCCTTAAGATTAGAATTAATGGTTGTTGCCGCCGGATGAAATTCATCCTCGCTCGCTACACCATATTATTTACTTTCAATCGTTGCTGGCCTTTGTGTCGCGACAGATCCGACAATGTACGAACAAATCATTTAACAGATTATTTCACCGTAGTGTCCATTTGTCTCGTTCACAAACTGCCACATTACGAAAAAAAATTCGTAAATAAATTAATTTCTTTTTTTACGTTAAAACAGACAAATATTATTATTATTATTATTATTATTATTATTAATATTATATTTATCATTATTATTATTATTACATTTTTATTTTTTTTAATACGTACATAAATAAAAATAATAATAAAATCAGTCAACACACAAATATTTTCTACCCAAGAACTACGTGTGTTTTGATTTCCCTATTGCACCTAGGGATACGTAGGAGCAAGGTCCTCCCCTTGTCAAACTAAATTAATAAAAAAAATATATTTTTCTTCTTTCATTAATGTAAATAATTTAAGTTTCTTATTTATTATTCTTTTTGGGGTAAAAATAAATAAATAAATAAATAAATAGTTTGTATATAATTAATTATAGGGTAACCGTTTTAACGGACGTTGTAGGGTGATAATACTTCCCTACTAGTAATCAACTCCCGAATCCAAATTTTTGGTTGAAAAATATTATTTTAGGTTTTATCCAATTTTTCCCTTAATAAAATTAAAATTGGTGGCGAGTCCTTTTTCGCGGACAAACCGAACGCGACAAATATTAATCTATTTGTCGACTAAAACATTGTATTAATCCATTTATGACCTAAAATGGACTAGAATAAATCTAAAACATTGTAATTCAACATCTTTGACTAGATTCAATTTGAACAGAATATAATAAAATAATAGTTCTATTGGTTAAGATTCATCGAGTCTTTATTTAGTGGACTGTGTCATATATGATTGAAGGGCAGAATTTCTTTTCTAAATCTATTTCAATCAATTTTTTTTAAGTCTCTATAGAATTTCATATTTTATTTATTTATTTTATATACCATCATCGAATCAATCAAAATATCCTATACACATAATTCAATGAGTCCATCACAATAAAAGATTTTTGTGGCTCTAAAGTTTTTTCAAAAGATTCGAACACTATTCAACCCTGTTATAGGGCTTGTTGTAGGTCATTTCGTGAATAAAAGATTTTTGTGACTCAAAAATTTTCAAATATATTTTTTGAAAGTTTCAAACACTATTCAATCCCTTTTAATGTTTGTTGTAGGTCATTTCTTGAGTAACAAAATACAAAACAAAAACTAGAGAAACAAGACTTACCTTATGAAGATCAGTAGTTGTGTACCCAAATGTGAGTTTAGAGGTGTATTTGATTGATAAATTGTGAATTTAGTAAGATTTTAGAGAATATAAGGTTTAGAGTATTTTTAAATTGAAAATATAGTGAATAAGAAAAAGGAAGGGTTCTGCCCTTTTTTAAGTTACTTACCAAAATATAGTGATTCTGCCCTATTTTAAGTTACTTACCAAAATATTGTGAATTATAAGGTGAATATATTTTATGAAAAATTGGTGTCTACAACTTTTTTCATGATTTCTATTTTATTTTTCAAAAATAATATTTTCATGTTGCATAAATTTTCATTTGATTCAAATTTTCTCTTTATAATACTGCATCATTTTCATGTACATATTATTAATTAAAATACTCTTATGTTTTTTAATATACACTTAGCATCAAATTCAACTCTACGTTATGAGTGAATTTTAACTCCATATGCATCTGATAATACTTCATATATGCAACTTATAGTACTCCATTTTTTCCATCTCAGTGAATTATTTTAACACGGTTTCGAATAAAATGTCCAAAAGATTATGAAGCATGTTTGGTTTTAACATGTGATTATACTTTATTGTGTCGAAATTTTTTCCTTTTGGACTTTGGTTATGAATACTAAGCAAATATCTTTTGAAGACTAACAAAAGTAAATAGGAAATATACATGTAATGGTAGAATTTTAAAAGGGAAAAATTTACCAACATCTTTATCTTTATTTCTGTTAAAGACAGTTTGATCTCATTGTTATAGCAACAATTTAAAGGTGTCAAAATAGTTTTTTAACCTAAAATAGCTTTCAATAATTAACGAATAAAACTAAAGATATCGTCATTACATAATTGGTTACATTGGGTTAGACTTTCTCATATTGACTCATATTTGAAGAATGAATAATGCATCCTTCACAATTATATATATTCACTGTTATAGTATAAAAATAGTTATATATCATTATTAATTTATTATAGCATAAAAATAGTTATGTATCATTATCAATTTATTATAGCTTGCCTAACGCAGCAGTTGGAGTAAATAAGTTAATAGAGTAATGTAATTGTTTTTATAACACGCAGACTATAAAATTAAGATATTAAAGATTATGCATTTAACCCTGTTAGAACTCTCTAAGATGTAATCTCATCATTTCCTTGTTGTTGTTTTCAGAGGTAACCAAGGATAAGGAAAATGGAAAACAACTTAGAGGAAATATGTAGAAGCTTATTGGATTATGTAAAAGCAACTTAGAAAGATTGAGTTTTATTATGTTTTGTTTCATCTGAATTATGTATTAAGTTAGATGTTGAAAAAATTATATTGTCAATGAGGTAGACTTGATTATCCAATACATTAACATGTCATCATATACTATATTCTAAATTATTCATATATGATATTATAAGGTCGATGAGCATTCACCAAACAACTTTAACCAAACCAGTAGTTAAGAATATGAGGCCCAAACCCAACAAAAACTGTCTCTCACATTTATCTCCTCTACCTCTTTATACTTTCTACATTTATCTCCCTCCTCAACCAGCTTCAACCAAGTGAGCACAGTTGACATTGTTGGAGAACCAACCACTTGAAAGAAAGTGTACAAAGAATAAAGGGGTCTAAATTAATTATCACCAATAATTTTTAAGGTTTATTTTTCATTTCAATATCTCTATTTTGTAGTTCTTTTAAGGGTAAAAATGAGGCAAGTATTTTGTATTTTGATCAGTTGCCAAATATGCTCATGAAAATGCGGTTTGTAGCATTGAAATTATAATACTTCTTATCTTTTTAAGGTTATTTCAACTCTTTTCTTTCCACTTGATGGGTCACTCTGATTCAAATTCTTGGAGTCAACTAGCTTGGAGCTAGAAGCTTTTCTTATTTTACTTTCTATCTCTACACACTTCAGCTAATGTAAGTTTTTTATTCAATTTTCTCCTGCATTTTCTTTTTTTTATTTGTAATTTAATGTCTATTTACATATTTTGTTTTTATTTTCATTATTTTGTTGACCATAGTCAGAAAAATAGCCATAAGCACCAGGTTAAGTGCTTAATTTAATGATGTTGATACTTTTAGTCAATATTATTTAGAACACATTATACATTTTTTGTTTTATGAATCTTCTCTTTTCTACTTGATTTATAAGAATACAGGATGTACTATGGTTTGACATTGTAGGGTGAAATCATTGGCCATTTGTCATGACTCATACTCATCTTTAGTTAACAGTTTGATTTTCAATTTTTAAAATATGGTTATAAGGCCATGGATCTTTTAAGAGTTCTAAGTTGCATCGGCTAGTCTTTGTTGAGAATGCCACTTATTCTTCCTTTCACTCCCTTTAACCGCTAGTCTTTGTTGAGAAGTCCACTTATTCTTCCTTTCACTCCCTTTCCACTTATTCTTTTATCGCTTAATTTTCAACTTCAAAACTTTTCTACCTTCGCCATGTCTTCTACTTATCGGACATCGAATATTCCTTATGTGGCTTCTCAATCATCCTAACTTGATACAAAAGTTTAACTACAATATGCTCTTGAGTTGGACAATGATTAAGCCAAAAAAGCTATTTGGCGATTTTAGGTATTTATTCTTTTCCTTTTAGAAGACCAAACTTGTTCTTTCTTAGGTATGTATTCGTTCAGTAACTGGCATCAACATGTTGAGTCTTTCATTCCTCACCATTCTTCATTGGAACCAAATGGTACCTCTAACTCATAACAAAGCTTGGAACTTGGAACTTGGAACTTGATACCTCTAGTTTATAACAAAGCTATCATTGGAACCAAAAGGATTTTTAGAAACAAATTGTATGAAAATGGTAAGGTAATTAGGAATAAAGTAAGATTTGTTTCTCAAGCATATATTTAGAAAGAAGATATTGATTACAATGAAATATTTTTTCTTCTAACAAAGTTAGAAGCAATTATAATTCTTCTTGCATAAGTTGAACAAAATTGCATAAAAGTTTTCAAATGGATTTTAAAAGTAATTTTCTGAATGGTTTTTTAGATGAAGAAGATTTTGTGAAACAAGCTCTTGGATTTAAAGAAGAATTGAAACCAAATCATATTTTCAAACTAACAAAAGCACATTATGGTCTGGAAGAAACTCCAAGAGCTTGGTATTAAAGACTAGATCATTCTTAATTAAAATGGATTTTTAAGAGGAAAAGTTGACACAACTTCTTTTAGAAAAACTGATAAATTAAATTTACTTATTGTACGAGTCTATTTGAATGACATTATATTTAGGTCCACTAAAGAACTCATGTGTACATAATTTCCTGATCTCATGCAAAATGAGTTTAAAATGAGTATGATGGGTCATCTTATTTTTTTCCTGGGATTGCAAATCAAACAAACAAAGGAAGACGTTTTTATTTTTCTAGAAAAATATGTAAAGGAACTTAGAAAATTTAAAATGATTAAAGAAAAAATTATAACTACCCCAATGCCTCCTTCTTTAAGTCCAAATATAGTTGAGAACTGATAATTAGTTTCTCAAAAGAAATTTAGAGGAATGATTATATTCCTTCTTTATCCCACTTCTAGAAAAATATAATGTTGTTTTTGTTGTAGGATTGTGAGAAAGATTTCAATCTTGTCCTAAGGAACCTCGTCTTATTGCAACCAAATGTGTTTTTCAATATGTAGTAGGTACTATAGATCTTGGCCTTATTAAAAAGTTATATGATGTGTTTTTCTCTTATTGAGTCACACAACCCTCTCCTCATTAGAAAGTTATATGATGTCTTAAAGGTCAATGAATGACGTGGTCAAAATGTTCCTTTATCCACTATTAATGGAACCCAAATTGAACTCACTACATACCCCACTCAAAAGCTTTGCCTCTTTCCAATGAAAGTAATGAATACCTCAAACCTTCATGGTTTCGTTACATTGGCATTTCAAAACAAGATATTATCCATGAAAAGAACAAATTTGACACCTCATTGGTAACCTCACAACTTCAATGTTTAGCCAAAATATTTCATAATGTGTGTCTTCATGCATTTCTATCTAGACTTGGCACCTTTGACATTATCACTAAAACTAATATATGTGTCATGTATAATCTCAAACATTAAGTCAAATTAAATCTATCATACATGATCCTTCAACATATGGTTAACTACCTTTTCAACCCTAAAATACATGTTACCCTACCATATGGGATGGCTTCGACAAAAGTGTTCAAACACTTTAGAGTTTTACTGGAAAATGAAGATCATGAATATATTTTTTCAATGATTCACTAAGTAAACCTTACATCAAATGAAGATTTTCCCCGCTGATCTTCCTACACCATCATCATCACAACTATCCTCACCGCTTCCCAAAACTGATAAAAATGAAGCATCATCACCACTTGTTCTTTGCCAAGTAAACTTTTCTCAAATTGAAACTCTATGATCTACCAACTCAATCGTCTTAATCTAATGAAATAGATGTTGAGGTCCTAGTGGTAAACGTTCTTAATGAACTTCAGAGCACATGAGACATATTTGTAAATTTTGCTGAAGAAATCATTCAAATTCCCAATGAGTCACCACTGCAAGTTCCCAACACAGACGATCTTACCATCTTTCAAAACAACTCCCCTCTTATTCAATTTGTTGACCAGTTTTAGAAATTTTCTACATATTTATCCTTGTAAACACCATTGCAAGTTTTTAAACTCGACAAGCCATATTTGTTTATCAAACACCTCTCACATTTGCCCCTTACATTATTCTACTATATTAGAATGATTAGTGTGCATTACTATTTAGTGATTTTCTGCTTGTGAGTGTAAGACCCGTAGTTTTAAATCCTAAGTTATACAATTTTAGGGTATTTTGTGTTAAATTGCTTAGGTTCTTAACCCAATTTTCGATATTTAGGTCAAAAATATACTTTTGGAAATTGGACTAAAATTATTTGTCGAAGAATAACTTATTTGGGTTTCGAAGAATTTAATTCTTGTCAGTTTTGTTCAAAATATCTCGGGTTGCTGAATATTGTATTTGACAATTGAGTTGCGACGAGAGTAGATATTTTTATCAAAATAGTTGGAGATGTGAGTGAAGTGATGGATGTGAGAGTTGTTAGATATTTATTGGTTTAGGTTTAATTATTATATATATATATATATATTATATATTATTATTATTAGTAATATATAAGTATATGTTTGGAAGGAAAAGAGGAAAAACGAAATAGAAAAAAAAAGAAGGAAAAAGAAAGAAAGGAAAAGCAAAGGAAAGAAAGAGAAAGGAGAGAAAGCAAAAAATTTCCATCTTCTTCCTCTGCTCGGGTTAAACAACCATCTCCCCCCCTTCTTCCATTTTCACTTTGCTTTGCTTCCTTTTGCTCAAGAATAGAAACCCAAGGCTTAGTGGGTGATAGGACAAGGATTACTCAAGTTCACTCTTCCTCTTTGATCCGAAAACGAAGAATAACGGTTTAGGAATTTCAAAACCGTCAAACACAAACCTCCCCGTTTCTACTAGATCTTAGCTTCGTTTCGCGAAGGGATAGAAGGGAAAGTTGCTCACCACTACACTACGGTGCTAGTGAGCTAACTTTGGAAGCGACGTCGTGAGCAAAGTTTTTACAGGAATTGATCGTGGTGCCGTAAATCGACGTTAAAGCTAACATTAAGGTAAGGGCTCCTTCCAAACTTTTAGTTTGCATTTAGGGACTTACTTGTGGTTGTGTGGAAAAAAATTTGTTAGGGTTGAAGCGTTGATTTGGGGAAAAACGAATTAATGCTTTATGGGTGAAATTCTAATGTGGGGTTTTGGTGATTAATGTTCCATGGAAAATGAATTTACCTCATGTAGGTATGATTTTGAATAAATGAAATTGATTGTGTTGATTTGCGTCGTCGTATTCGAAGTGTTCATAATTGATAATTATAGAATTTTGAGATGTGTTTTGCGTGGTTTGTGTGGAAAAATGATTTGATGTGTTTTGGTGTGAATTATGGATTGAATGTGAAAGTATGTTTGAGTTTGTGTTGTGTGGAATTTGAAAACCATTAAGTTAAACGAGAATTAAGAATGGGGAATCTCTTAATGTCTTGTTTACTTAATGTGTGTTTGTAAAAATCGTTTAAGTGAACTGGGCATTAAGAATGGGGAATCCCTTAATGTCTTGGTTACTTAGTGTTGTTTTGAAAATCGTTTAAGTGAATTGGGCATTAAGAAGGGGGAATCTCTTAATGTCTTGGTTACTTAATGTTGTTTTGAAAATCGTTTAAGTTAAATAAGTATTAAGAATGGGAATCTCTTAATGTCTTGTTTACTTAATGTTTGTTTTGGAAAACCGTTTAAGTTAAAAGAGTATTAAGAATGGGGAATCTCTTAATATTTTTGTTTGCTTAAATATTTTGTTTTGAAAATCATTAAGTTAAATGAATATTAAGAATGGGGAATCTCTTAATATCTGTGTTTACTTAATGTTGCGTGAAAATGATTTTGTGGAGAAATGAATTGTTGTGTTTTGGCGTGAATTGTGTAATAAATTTGTGAATACGTTTGAGTTTGTTCTGTGTGGAATTTGAAAATCATTAGAGTTAAACGAGTCTTAAGAATGGAAAATCTCTTAATGTTTGGGTCACTTAATATTGTTTTGAAAATCGTTTAAGTTAACTGGGCGTTAAGAATGGGGAATCTCTTAATGTCTTGGTTACTTAAGGTTGTTTTGAAAATCGTCTAAGTTAACTGGGCGTTAAGAATGGGGAATCTCTTAATGTCTTGGTTACTTAATGTTTGTTTTGGAAAATCGTTTAAGTTAAACGAGTATTAAGAATGGGGAATCACTTAATGTCTTGTTTACTTAATGTGTGTTTGTTTGTGAAAATCGTTTAAGTTAAATGACTATTAAGAATGAGGAATCTCTTAATGCCTCATTTACTTAATGTTTGTTGTGAAAATTGTCTAAGTTAAATAAGTATTAAGAATGGCGAATCTCTTAAACGGTACGAGCCCGTGATAGGCAGTACGTTTGTGGTTTACGCTTTTTAGTAAATCCTGCAGACCCGTGATAGGTGGCACCTCGGTAAACAGTACTGGCCCGTGATAGGTGGTACGTTTACGATTTACGTTTCTTGGAAAATTGTGTTTGTCCGTGAGAGACTGCACAGGTGTTTGTCCGTGAGAGACTACACCCTGGTGAATTGTGTTTGTCCGTGAGAGACTACACCCTGGTAAATTGTGTTTGTCCGTGAGAGACTGCACAGGTGTTTGTCCGTGAGAGACTACACCCTGGTGAATTGTGTTTGTCCGTGAGAGACTGCACCCTGGTAAATTGTGAATTGTTGGTTCATCTTGTCCATGTGGGTATTGTGTTATAACTGTTAAGTGTTATGTTTGGGAACTTGGTGATAACATGTTTGATTGCAATACCATTTCGAAACTCATGATGTTGTAGTAATTGTGTTATAAGTGTTAAGTGTTATGTTTTGGAATTTGGTGATAACATGTTTGATTGCAATACTATTTCGAAACTCATGATGTTGTAGTAATTGTGTTATAAGTGTTTAAGTGTTATGTTTTGGAATTTGGTGATAGCATGTTTGATTGCGAAACTATTTCGAAGCCCAATTTGTCGTGGTGATCGCGTTGGAATTGCTAAGTGTTAAGATTTGGGATTATGTATGAATGTGATTGAGTTAGTTTATGTATTTTTGGAAGATTACGCAGGGAAATCGATTGGATCAGTTACAGGGACTTCTCTAAATTGATCAAATCGATTTGTCAAATCGATTTTGTAATTTGTCTTTCAAAACCCTTTAAGAAATCGATTGAATGAATCAATTGATATGTCTCCTGTTTTCTTGAATTTTGAAAATGCATTGAAGAAATCGATTGACCAAATCGATTTGGCCATCCAAGAACTCAACCATTTTTCACGAAATCGATTTGCCCAATCGATTGGCTTCAATACAGGGGCTCTGTCTTTCACGAAATCGATTTATCCAATCGATTGGGTAATGTGTTGTTTCAAAACCACTTAAGAAATCAATTTAACAAATCGATTGGATTCGTTACAGGGGCTCTGTCTTTCACAAAATCGATTTCCCCTATCGATTGATGTATGTTCAGAGTTCAATTTTCACTTAAAACTTTCAGGAAATCGATTTTCCTAATCGATTGGCTCAGTGGAAAATCTTATTTTGAGTTAGATAATTGATTGCTCAAGTGATTTATCAATGTTTTGGTCAGTTATGTATTACTTGATGGATTGAGAACTTTATTTGATTACATTTACATTTGGCAAGCATTATATGAACCTTTCGCATATGGAAAATCCTTTTAAGGTGCATGCTTAGTTGAGAGGATATTTTGTGCATTTAAAAACATAAATGTTATGTGTTAACTGTTAATTTTGGTTGGTGACCCTTTACAACTATTGTGGAAATCTGGGTTTTGCCCTCAGATGAGTGCCAGGATGATCCTACCAGTTCGTACCCTACGGATGGGAATGTAGATGGGAATGCTTGATTGAAGCTACGTTAGGAGGATCTCACGGGGCGCGTGGAGATCACTCAGGGTGTTTAGTTGTTTTGTAAAATGATCAGACTAGGTTGACACAGAGGGAACATATGTCTTTCTTTTGGGTTGCTATTATTTTTAAACTGGAAGATTGTACCACTTTTGTTATGTAAACATTTTGGATTCATATTTTGAGAACTTTTTCCGTTGCTTGTAAATTATAATGACTTAATTATTTATCCAAAGGTGTTACCTTATTTATTCCTCTGGTTTATTTTAATTTCTTTTGAAAAAAAAATACACCTTCGCTTTGAAAAATGGGGTGTTACAGTGAGCATTAGTTTTTAGTGATTTTTGAATGAAAAGAAAATATTGAGGTATGTTTAATAAGGTTTCAACTACATGGTAGAAATTCTTTATATAGGTTATGAGTGATAAGTATATATAATGATTGAAATACTTCCATACCTTCTATTTATTTACACATTAATATTTTATTTTCAACGATAAAACTGAAAATATAGGTAGGAATGGGTTAGTGGAGGGCTTAATAAGATTAAAAAAATAAGAAAATGACAACTACAAACTATTTTGTCTTCTTGTATTTTCGCTTGTTATAGCATTTTTAAAGTCAATATTAGAAAAAGAAATGTCAAAGATAGGTAGAAGTTAATCCCTTCTTGTTTATATACTACTTTCTACTATAATTTTCAGTCCCCTCTGTTTCACATGTTCTTCTTTGTTATATGTCTCTAAACTATTTTTATTAAGAAACTTTCATGGTACAAATTTGATGTTTCAAAATATCGTTGTTTCTCCTTTATTTGTATTAACGTTATTTGTACACTTTTTATGCTTCTTGTTAATATTTTTATATATAGAATTTGGTTACAAATAAAGGAAGAATTTCACTCCCAAGTTATAGGTAAATTAGTATATTAATAATTTTTTTAAAATTCTATAATTGATTAAAAGATTTAAGTTGATTGGTTTAATTAGTAACATGTTTTTACCATCTCAATTTTTTGACTATTCATTCACTACAAGAAATTTTGATAATTGCGACACTTTGCTTGCGAGGGTTAGAGAAGAACCGCCTCCGCTCCAACATTACGATGGTTCATGTGACGATTTTGGACAACCGCTGCCACCCTTCAAATAAAATAAAATCAGTTATGCGTTGTTCTTATACAATATGTGTTCTCCTCATTTCTTAGTCCCACCTTCTACAAAACCGTAAAATCTCTTAAATCCCCCAAATCTCACTAACCACCCTCAAATCTCTCAAAGTAGAAAAACGAAATCACTTGCAATATGGGAAATGAGAAGAAAAAAAACTCTCAACTCTCAACCTCCCTCAAATATCCCGATCTATCAATCTCTCTCTGGCGTCGGCGTTGCTTCTCGTCTCTATCTCCGGCGTCAGCGATGCTTCCTCGCTCTCTGTCTCTGGCGACTGTGCAGAGCAACACCATTGCCACTGCATAACACAATATATGGTTTGTTAGTAACCCTAAAACTTGATCAAATTTGATATTAAAATTGGAATTTAAGTGTGTGATATCATCTAGTGAAATGGAAGTTTTGTTTTAAAGTTTTGCAAGAATTTTGTATTAAAAACCGTTTGCTATTTTGTTTGGATTTTTTTGGATGATGATATTATTACTGTTGTTGTTTTGGCTGTGGTGTTGTGTTTTTTTAATTAAGTTATATATACCAGTCTAAAGTTGTGTTTGTCAAGTTTTTGTGATTTGAACTAGATTATCAATTATCATTTTTGGCTATTTATACTTTCATGTTGAATTTTTTGCAGTTATTGATCTGGGGTTCACATGCTTGCAAGAAGAAAAAAAAGTGCAATAAGATATGAGCTAAACTGTGAATGGATTGATTTTGTTGAAGATTTATAGGCATACAATTTTTGTAAATGGATTGTCTGGTTGATCCTATTGAGGTGTCAATACGCACACCCTGCAGGTCTGACCTCGAATGTTCTGTTCTATATAAGTTATTTAGTATTAGTTGAAAAGGGTTATCAAATTACAATTCATCTAATTCCTCATTGCTTTCAGTGTATTTAGGCTCCAAATTTTGTTAATAGTTGTCGTTATGAGAGACCTATAAGACACTGCATTGTCATTAGAATTATACATGAAATTCTTCTTGGCAAGCCTGCTTGAAAAATTGATTCTACTTATTGTTGTTGTTTTGGCTGTGGTGTTGTGTTTTTTTAATTAAGTTGTATTTTTGCTACTAATGTGGTGATGAGAGGATATGCAGTGGGGTTTTTGGTGTGGTGGTTGCTTTGAGGTATTATTTTGTTGCTTGATTTAGATTGAGATAATGACTGTATGAGTACTTAATTCCAGCAGATGACCTAGGATTAGGAAGCAGGTTTGTATTGGGTACATGGGATTATGAGATAATGACTGTATGAGTACTTGCTTCAGAATTAGTAGTTGAGGTATTGGTTGAACATTTTCATACATGCACCTCAACATGTTGAACCCCTCAAGAGATGATTCTATGTTGCTCATAGCTCTGTCTATATTCCTCATCATTTCCGTGCCTCGCATGTTCTTAAGGAATTTGAATTTGTGGTACTCAAATTAGTGGTACATTTTGTGAATTTATTTAGCTGCACACTTCTGGTCATGCGTATCGTTGTGAACTGGTAAAATTTTCTTTTAAGTACCACCTATTGTTTTCCTTTTTGTTCATATTTTCATTTATTTTTCTTCATATTTTTTCTGTTAAGTATAAGCTAGATATGCAACACCATCAGATCATTATAAACCAAAAAGAATTTGAAGAATATTCTTATTTTAAAGGAAAAGTGAACATGGTTTTATTTCACTTGGAAAATAGAATTTTCAGGTTTGTAGCCCTCAAACTATTCCACTGGCCTCTTTTTTAGAAATTTATGATTTATATTTCTGAGATACTTCCTCCCTTTTGTCATGTAGTTGAAGTATAGTGATGGTGACAAAGTGTTTGGTACATCCAGTGAACTCTTCGTTGGAGAAAGATTGAGAATCGCTTTAGATGGCATCATCGTGATTAGGTAGATTTTTCTAGTCTTAGTTAATCAATTTCGTGTTTAACATTTTCAATCACATGCTGATATTGATTGTTTTACAGCATGGAAGTATGTCGCCCTCAAAACTTAGACAGTTCAGTTGAAAACACCTTAAAAGGAAAGATAAGGATTACCACAAAATGCCTATGGCTTGACAAAGGGAAGCTGCCCATTCTGCTCTTTCAAGCTGCCCTGTAAACTGCCCACTGGGACACATGGAAAAAACTGTGTCTGAGTTGTTGAGGAAAATGGTGAGGAAGTATAGTGGCAAACGGCCTGAAGTTATTGCCTTTGCTATAGAAAATCCAGCAGCTATTATCGCTAGTGAGATAAACACAAGGTTGTCTGGAAAATCCCATGTAGGTGGGTTATCAACATTTAGAAATGCGGTGCATCAACACAGGAAAGAAAATCAATTCACCAAAATGCAAATGAGAGGTATGATTGGTATGTTAGAGTTCTGGAGGTACAATTGGTATGCTTGTAGTTGTTTGTGTACTTTATATAGAAGTGATTTTAGTTATATGTGTTTGAGATATAATATAAATACCAGTCCCGTATTTTCACCTAATAGTTTAAGCTTTTGGAATAGTTGGTTAATGACATGGTATCAAAGCCTGTCTGACTCAATGATCTAGAGATACAACAAAATTAGTCCTTATATGGATTCAACAATCATCGCCTCTAGAACTAACTTTTGGGGTTGAGTTAGACTTAAAGTCTAAATTCTAATATGATATCTAGTTCTATCCTAGATCTGTTATTGGGCCATCAATACATGTCCAAGCTCTAAATGTTCAATCGTGGCGCAAAAGGGTGTTGAGATCTCAATTATTTTACCCACATTTACACTCTAGATTTCTAGTTCTGGATGTGAGGGAGTGTGTTGAGATCCCACATTGACTAAAGATATGGAAACATTATCCTTACCTCTAGAGTTAGCTTTTAGGTTTAATTGCACTAGTGATTGTTGTTGTTTTAATTTGTTGTTGTTGAATTCGAGTATTGCTAGACACTACTTAATCATAATAATGTCCATTAGTTTCAAATATTTTGTTTTATTTATATTGTTGTAATTAAATCATAGATCATGTTTTAATATTTTATTTGAGTTGTTTATTATCACTATCAAATCGGGAAATTAGTTTGATATTTGCATGTTTTGATTTTTGAGCATTTGATCTTGTTTAAGTTTAATTAGTTTGATGTTAATATTATAGTTTAAGTATGTGTGAAAAAGTGATGTTGAATTTAATATATATACTTATATGTTTTTACAGGCAAGACATACATTGGATCGCCAAGAGATAGAAGGCGTTCTTCTGAGTCTAGTTGCTGGTCTAATCATGGAACAATATCATTAGGAATTTAGGAACTATTTTGATGAATTATGAACTAAGTTTGATGTTGTTTTTTTCATTCAGTCACTTTATTAATGTTTTGGTTTTTGAATATTTAAACTAATTTATTTATTATTTTGATTAATTTCAATGTATGGTTGTTACTTTTGAATATATTATATGAGTTAGATTTATTTATAATTTTATATTTGTGTATTTTAGTTATGTAAATGAGATTTGAGTATTTTTTTATTTTAATTAAATAAACAAAAAATGAAAAAAAAATAATAAAAAAACAAAAAATTCAAATTTTCGACCATTTAAACCGTCGCTAAAAGTATATAAAGGCAGTTTGTAATCGTCGCTAAAAGTACATAGAGGCGGTTTGTAATCGTCGCAATACCATCTTATAACAAAAAGTAGGTGATTTAAAGACTCTATTAGAGGCGGTTACATCCGTCGCAAACATCTGCCACAGTTGGAACGACGGTTTTTTTAACCATCACAAAACAGCCTCACGTCGCACGAATCTACGACAGTTGGAGAACCGTCGCAAACTTCAAACTGCGGCAATTACAACTACCGCAAACCCCTTATTTAACCGCCGCAAAACAATTTTTTTCTTGTAGTGATTGTTGATGAAAAATCCCTTTTGAAGTTTGAATGATTAAATGATTGAAGGGTTTTGATATATCTTGTTATTTAATGTGTGTTTTTGAGTGACTCCATTATGACAAAATTTATACAATATTAATCACAAAAGAACAAATGGAATCCAATAAACATTATCATAACATACTTCAAAAAGTTATGGATTAGAAATTTTAGACTATTCTATTTTAAACATAAGATGTTATGTTCACACTTAAAGAAATAAATCAAATGAACTAGGTCACTTTCTTGCATTAAACCAGTAAAGAATTCTCACTAAATAGAAACAACCACTACGCCAAAAATTGTCTTTTACAACGGTTTTTTTAAGCCTTTTACAGCGTTTTTTTAAAAAAAAAAACGCTGTGGAATCGAGCGCTGTAAAAGATACAACAGCGCTATTAAAAAAGCGCTATAAATCATGTAAATATAACGCGTGCTTGTTATGCACCTTTTACAGCGCTTGTTATAATAAGCGCTGTAAAAGGCATACCCATATTTGATATTTTTTGTGTACCTTTTACAGCGCTTGTTGTAAAAAGCGTTGTAAAAGGCATACCCATATTTCATATATTTGGTGTACCTTTTACAGCGCTTTTTACAAAAAACGCTGTAAAAGGCATACCCATAATTCATATATTTGGTGTACCTTTTACAGCGCTTTTTACAAAAAGCGTTGTAAAAGGCATACCCATAATTCATATATTTGGTGTACCTTTTACAGCACTTTTTATAAAAAGCGCTGTAAAATGTGTGTGTGTTTTTTTTTTAAAAGCCCTATATATATTTTTGAAGCGCTTTTTAGTTTTTTATGGCATTTTTTTTATAAAGCGCTGTCTTTTATCTTTTTATCCAAAATTAGTTTGAACCAGTTCACACAACACAACACAACCAGAATCAGTAATTTACAACATGATACATATATACTACCCTATAACAGTAATTTACAATAAGCAGTTCACACAATATGATACATATATATTACCCTGTAACACGGTAATTTACAGCATAAGTAACTAAATATACATTGAACCTAATTTACAACATATTCATATGCATGTTTATATATTGTCCTATGATCATATACATATAATAACTATGCACCATATAATATTCAGATCCATTGCCCAACAGCATGCTATTTTCCAGAAAATCAAATAATTTTCATTTCAATCACATACTCACACCATTCCTCCTTTAATTCCATCAGATCTTGCTCAGAACAAGTTAGTATCAAATATATAGATAATTTATATATGAAAATCATATAATCAAAATACCGTATCGTTTCTGGGATAATAGTTTTATTCTTGTCAACAATCTCCTTCATGAATCTCAATACGTAGTACCCACAGTCGATGTTGTTTGTTTGACGAGGGCATTTTATTGGGATCCATGTAATATTATTATACTTTTGCTTCGACATTGTCGCACCTCTTTGAGCTCGAAAAACTTTTAATGCACTATCGAATGAAAAAATGTGATTATTTTAGCAAGAACAAACACTTATTTATATATATGTGTAACAAAAATAAATGAATATTTCTTACGTGTTGAACATAGTCTTTAAATTGGAGTGTTTGTTGTAATCGCCATGCACGGGATCCAAATAGTATATAACTTCAGAGACCGCATTGATTGCAAATAGCACCCAATGTGCCCTACAACAACAAAAAATTGGTTAAGCAATTTTGTTTATACACAACTAATAAATTAAATTCTCATCAATTAAAAAAGATAAAATTACGTACCCTGAATTATATGGTGCGAAGAACAATTTATCCTTTTCTTTATTTCCTAAAAACATATCTGTAATGTATTTCTTTACATTTTCTGGATCGAGTTTCCACATGGACATCTTATGCGGAGACAAGAATGAGTATTTATTTGACAATTTCCTCGTGCACACGACATTCTCATACAAAAACCTTGAATGAAAATTTTAAACTAGATTAATTACCAATACATTTAATTAATTATCAATAAATGCAATTAAAAGTATTTATTACCTTATGTACAAGCTCATTACAGTAGCACTGAGCTCCTTATGATCGAGAAGTTCGTATACATGCTCATTCCCAAGAAATTCCTCATAATCATCTCCGAATATATCTTTATTCATGTGTACCATGCGCGAATCGTCGCTGCTGCCCGTATTTACCAAGGCGTGGCTGACTTATTTTAGGAGCAGCAGCAGCAGTGACTGATTTTCCCCGATCCAGTTTTGTTCTTGTTGCAAGTTTGGCAGCTTTATTGGCCTCCGGCCTTTGTAATTTGGCAGGTCTATTAACCTCCAATTTTTGAGGTTTGCTGCCTTTTTTTGGATGTGTGGGTGGTTTATTTATTTGGATCTACAAAAATGAGGTTAAATGTTAGTTTATTGAATCTGAAAAAATTGACAAAGCTTAAGCAATAAATGTGACAAACCTTTTCGGGAGACGTAACTGATTCGTTTCTGGGAGGGCTTTTAACGAGGGCAACAAGGTTTGTGGGCCATGCCACGTAACTACCAATAGCTTCGCCCAATGTATGCATATCTCCGTCGTTGTTCGGTATCGGCAACGGTGCAGTTGGTTCGAAAGCAACAGTAGGCGATACTTTGACATGGCCCGCAGGGATCGGAGTATTGTGCAATACTTCTCCCAAAGTATTGTACAATTTTCCTTTTCCCACCTTCCGATGAGTGGGCGAGGACAAGTATAGGAAACATGAAGTGACACCCTAAATCAATAGTTAAAACATAAGTACACTTAATATATAATATTGTATAATGCATAAGTAATTACATAAGCAAGTAAGTAATTAATTACCTAGGGAATAATTTTCAAACCGACGTTGCAACTCCCAGTTTCACTCTCCATTTGTATCTCACGTTGGAGCTGATCCGGAAGTTGTTTGTCTTTATTCGTATTCACCAAGAGTGCCACTTGCTCTGATAGGATTATGAGCTTCTCTAATGCTTCCTCGTTGGAAGGTTTTTGGCGCTTCTGTTGAGGAAAAAGGCTTTTGGGAGTTACGCCAAATCCCTTTCCCCTAACTCGACCGGAATATTAAGGAACATTAAAAACTTTGCCCAGAATGTCCCTGCAACTAGCCTTGTTGCCCTCTTCATTTTCAGAACTTTGTTCGACGATCTCCTAAAATTCATGTAACATTAAAATAGTTAAGTTCATTAGCATTTTTAAAATACAATATTAAAAAGTATTCAAGTGATAAATACAATATTGAAAAATATTAAAGTCATAATATACTTACACAAAGTTCTATTACTTTTTGAACATTTTCGTTATCAACCACTCCATCCTTATTTACACGAGCTTCCTTCCACAAGATATGGCGACCCAACATTTGATCGGATTGGGTCTCTTGTCGCTATTCGTTAAGATCATAAACAAAATATTAGTTAGAAACTATAGTTTATATTACAAATTCCCTGATTATATCCAAGTGATGTTTAATTACTTACAAGTCTTTGGTCTAGACGTGCATATCCCATACGTGATTTTTTGTATGGGTGCATCGGATTGCTTGCCCTCTCGCGATTTGCCTTACTAATTCTCTATATAAAAAAATAACAATTATTTAAAACACACAAATATAAATAATAAAACACACAAATGCTAATAAATTAATCACTTACGACAAACGCGGGGTCATAACGTTTGGAAACAAACGCTTTCCATTCATCATTTCATATATAATGTTGATATATTTTTGGAGGTTCAGCATTTGTGTTTCCTTCTCTATCTTTTAGATAGAAATTTGAGAGATGCGATCTAAATCCCCGATGGATTTTCCCAGCAACTCTCAAAACGTAAGTCTTTCGTCCCTCATCAAGGACAAAAGTTGTCTGCAATGAAAAAAATTATAAGTAACGTATTTCGATGAAAATATTTATAAATGACAAAAGATTGGATCAAAAAATTTACTTGAATGTCATTCCATATTATATCTTTGGCACCCTTCAATGCCTTATCTTTCCAGTCGTCAATTGTAATTGGAATATTTTGTCGAACAACAGCCCCAATGTAACTTACAAACATTGAGCTGTTGGGGTCAATTGGCTGACCACTCTCATTCCAGCCAACCTAATAAACTCATATAGTAAGTACACGCTATTAAAAAAAAAAGCTATAAAAATACACAACAAACAACACAACAAATAGAGTATAGTATAGTATAACCTCAAACTTGATACCTTTGCTCCTTGCTTTAATCACAATTTGCATTATAGTTGCACCACAGAGTATACGTTTGTCCGTGAGAGACTGCACATGTGTTTGTCCGTGAGAGACTACACCCTGGTAAATTGTGTTTGTCCGTGAGAGACTGCATAGGGGTTTGTCCGTGAGAGACTACGCCCTGGTGAATTGTGTTTGTCCGTGAGAAACTGCACAGGTGTTTGTCCATGAGAGACTACACCCTGGTAAATTGTGTTTGTCCATGAGAGACTGCACAGGGGTTTGTCCGTGAGAGACTGCACAGGGGTTTGTCCGTGAGAGACTAAGCTCTGGTGAATTGTGTTTGTCCGTGAGAGACTACACAAGTGTTTGTCCGTGAGAGACTACACCCTGGTAAATTGTGAATTGTTGGTTCATTTTGTCCATGTAGTAATTGTATTATAAGTGTTAAGTGTTATGTTTTAGAATTTGGTGATAACATGTTGATTGCAATACTGTTTCGAAACTCATGATGTTGTAGTAATTGTATTATAAGTGTTAAGTGTTATGTTTTTGGAATTTGGTGATATCATGTTGATTACAATACTATTTCGAAACTCATGACGTTGTAGTAATTGTATTATAAGTGTTAAGTGTTATGTTTTTGGAATTTGGTGATAACATGTTTGATTGCAATACTATTTCAAAACTCAATTTGTCGTGGTGATCGTGTGGGAATTGCTAAGTGTTAAGATGTGGATTTGTGTATGAATGTGATTGAGTTAGTTTATGTATTTTTGGAAGAATATGCAGGGAAATCAATTTCCCAATCGATTGGCATTAAGTCAGTGGCTCAGTTATGCTGTCAATCGATTGCCCAATCAATTGCCCAATCGATTGAATTAAGCCCAGAGTTCAAATTTCACTAAAAACCTTAGGAAATCGATTTGGAAGTCGATTGGCATTAAGTCAGTGGCTCAGCTATGCTGTCAATCGATTGCCCAATCAATTGCGCAATCGATTGAATTAAGCCCATAGTTCAAACTTCACTAAAAACCTTCAGGAAATCGATTTGGAAATCGATTGGCTTTAATACAGGGGCTCAATTATCCATTTAATCGATTTCCCAATCGACTGACTTAGTGGAAATTCTTATTTTGAGTTAGATAATCGATTGCTCAATTAATTTATCAATGTTTTGTTCAGTTGTGTATTACTTGATGGATTGAGAACTCTATTTGATTTCATTTACATTTGGCAAGCATTGTATGAACTTTTAGCATATGGAAAATCCTTTTAAGGTGCATGCTAAGTTGAAAAGGTATTTTGTGCATTTAAAAACTTAAATGTTATGTGTTAATTTCGGTTGGTGACCCTTTACAACTATTGTGGAAATCTGGGCTTTGCCCTCAGATAAGAGTCAGGATGATCCCACCGGTTCGTACCCTCCGGACGGGAATATGGATGGGAGTGCTTGATTGGAGCTACGTTAGGAGAATCTCACGGCGCGCGTGGAGATTACTCAAGGCGTATAGTTTTTGTTATGTTTAGAATGATCAGACTAGGTTGTCACTCAGGACACATATGTCTTTCTTTTGGGCTACCTTTATGTTAAGTTGAAAGGATGTACCTGTACTATTGTTGACATCAGAACATGCTTTGGATTTATATTTTGAAAAACTTTTCCGCTGCTTGTAAATTTTAATGACTTAATTATTTATCCAAAGGTTTTACCTTATTTATTTCTCTGTTGTATTTTAATTTCTTTTGAAAACAAAATACACCCTCGCTTTGAAAAACGATGTGTTACACTCAACATGCATTTTAATCATTACAAAAAATTAATAACATCAATACCTGAATAATGGTTCGAATAAAGATGAAATGCGAAGAAAAGAGCGAACGCAAAAAGTTCACAGCAATAAGGTTCACAGAAAAACGGTTTGAAGAAATACGTAATGAGGGTTAGGTATTTCAATGAAAATACAAGGTTCGAAATGATCTTGGATGGAAATAAGGTTCGAAATGAAGGCGATGATCGTGGAAATACAGTTCGTAATGGATGGGATTATAGGGTTTGCAAAAGAAGAGAAGAACGATGAAGGTTGAGATGATAGTGTAGTTTACGTAATGAAGAGGAAACTGAAGAAGTTACCGTTATATATATTACCCTTACAGCGCTTTTTTATAACCCTTTTACAGCGCTTGTTCAATGAGCGCTTTAAAAGGCCTAAGCCTTTTACAACGCTTGTTAAAAAAGCGCTCTAAAAGGCGTTCTTATTTAATTTTTTAAAAGGCTCTTTTACAACGCTTTTCCAAATAAGCGCTGTAATAGACCTCATTGATTTAGAATGTTAAATAATGTTTTTTTAAAGCCTTTTACAGCGCTTGTTCAAATAAGCGCTGTAAAAGGTCTCTTTATTTTACTTTTAAAAGAGTCTTTTACAGCGCTTATTTGAACAAGCGCTGTAATAGACCTCCTTGTTTTATTATGTTATATGAATGTTTGTTTTAAAGCCTTTTACAGCGCTTGTTCAAATAAGCGCTGTAAAAGGTCTGTTTGATTTACTTTTAAAAGAGTCTTTTACAGCGCTTATTTGAACAAGCGCTGTAATAGACCTCCTTGTTTTATTATGTTATATGAATGTTTTTTTTACAGTCTTTTACAGCGCTTTGTTAAAAGAGCGCTGTAAAAGGCCTTATTGTGTTTTGTTATGTTAATTTTGAAACTCTTCCTCTTCACCAAACTCCTTTTATGCATCTTATTCACAAACATCAAAGCTTACTCCTCAACACCCTTTTTATCCCTTTACATTCCCTTTCATTCTAAAATCGAAACTTGTTCTTCAAGTTCAACACCCTTTTTATCTCTTTACATTCCATTTCATTCTGAAATCGAAACTTGTTCTTCAGGTTCAACACCCTTTTTATCTCTTTCTTAAATCGAAACTTGGTTTTCTGGTTCATTGCCATGTTGCGAAAAATGGAATTGAGTCTGCTGTTTTTGTTAACAATGTGTTTTTGCCAAAAATGCGTACAAGGTGTTTGAAGAAAATCCTGTTAGATAAGGTCCTGTTAGTTGTCTGATGAATGTTATTTTTAATGCCTTTTACAGCGCTTGTTAAAAAGTGCTGTAAACGGCGTCCTTATTTAATTTTTTAAAAAGCAAGTGCTTAAAAATGTATCTTTATTTTATTTTTAAAAGGGCCTTTTACAGCGCTTTTCCACATAAGCGTTGTAAAAGGTCTCTTTATTTTATTTTTCAAAGGTCATTTTACAGCGCTTTTTAAAAAACGCGCTGTAAAAGGCTTTAAAAATAATATTCGTCAGACACCTAACATGACTTTCTCTAACAAGATTTTCTTCAAACACCTTGTACGCATCATGGGAATCCCCTAAAGTGTTCAAAAGTCACATCTTCTAGTACACATCATGGAGAAGGTTGCATTCCAAGCTCAAACACTATGGTTTCTTGCTCTTACTCAAAAAAAATTTAGAAAAGTTATCAATAAGCAAGTCACCAAAATTTGTTAAAGGAAAAAAGCTTACACACAAAACTGATGTGTATTGTTTTGGTATCATTATGCTAGAGATTATAACTGGCAAAATTCCTGGTCATATATTAGATGGAGTTGAAGAAACAACAAACAATGATCTTTCTGATTGGGTTAAAAAAGCGTTGTAAACGGCATCCTTATTTAATTTTTTAAAAAACAAGTGCTTATAAAATGTATCTTTATTTTATTTTTAAAAGGGCCTTTTACAGCGCTTTTCCACATAAGCGCTGTAAAACGTCTCTTTATTTTATTTTTCAAAGGGCCTTTTACAGTGCTTTTTAAAAAAAGCGCTGTAAAAGGCCTTTTACATGTGTACCAATGTTGAATTTAATTGAGACAGCTTTGGAGTGTACTGATATGATGTCTGAGAATAGGCCTAATACGAATGTAGTGTTGAAGAGAATTGAAGAGATAGAGAAAATGGAAAAAGAGAATGAGTGAAACATATTTGAGTTATGTTTTCCATGAAGTGTATCATTGGAATATTCTTATATTCATTAGAACACTTGATTCTTATATTCATTATACTATCTTGGATTCGTAGAATCACAGTGAACCACTATGATTTTTACAATAATTTTGTGTGCAAACATCACAAGAACACAATAAACCATTCACTCTCTATGCCATTCCAAATCAAAGTATTGTTCTGATACTTGAATATAAACATTTGGCTTAGCCTTCTCAACATCCTTTTGCATATATTGACATGAGTTATAAGTTATGATATACACTACTACTTTTGTAAAAGCAGGTTTCAAAGAATCTCCTTCCTGAATAAAACCAGAATAGAATAATAATTCAGATTACAACAATAAGTCAGATTACATGCATGGCTTATATAAAACAATTAAACATGTACATTAAGATGCCCTTTTTCTTTTCCTGGTGGGATTAACATTTGTTTTTCCATTTACAAAACGAAACGATGGATTAATCCAAATTCCCTCATCATGATCATCTCTAAGATATAAACCGTCATCAGTTGAATCAATTTCATGTGGTTGTTGTGATGTTGCAAATAAAAGATCATTACCAACATCTTCATCATTATTGTTATCATCACTTATTTTATTGGTCGATAGGACAATAGACCATTTATCATCAGAAGTATCAGTGACATAAAACACTTGTTGAGCTTGCGACGCTAAAATGAAAGGTTCGTCTTTGTATCCCACCTTATTAAAATCCACAAGCAAGAATCCTGACTCATCAATCCGAACGCCATTATTATTATCAACCCACTTGCAACCAAATATGGGAACACGAAACATTGTGTAGTCTAACTCCCATATGCGCTCGATAACCCCAAAATATGATAGATTTGCATATATTGGGTTTTTGTCTTTTGCACTAGAGACATGCATCGCTTCAGCTACGAGAGTGACTCCACTATTTTGCATAGTGGTCTGATCATCTTGTTCTTTGGTATAAAATGTGTAGCCGTTAATAACATAACCAGTGTAAGAAAAGACATGTAAGCTCGGACCATTTGCTAGCCACCTCAATCTTTGTGAAATTGATCCGGGGTCTATATCAAACTTTGACTTTATGTGATTTTTTAACCATATTAAAACTTCGATTGTGCTCTCGAGTTATCCAATTTTGATTCCTATTCATGTTCAAACGAGATAACTGATCCATGTGTATTGTAACATACGGTTGAACCTCATCATCATTGTGCAGAACATAGAATTGTGCCGGTTCCCATTCTGTCCTTGATATAGTCAGCAGTCTCCTTCCAATTATCCCTTCTCCTGATATTCTTCCCGAATGACGAGACATGGGAAGCCCTATGGATTCAACATTGGATAGATATTCAGTAAAAAATTCAGCAACCTCTTCAACAACGTATCGTTCAACAATACAACCTTCTGGTCGACTTTTACTTTTTACGTACCCTTTTAATATTTTCATATATCGTTCTATCGGATACATCCATCTCATATAAGTTGGCCCACAAAGTTGTGTCTCCTTAACCAGATGAATAGTAAGGTGAACCATTATATCAAAAAACAAGGGTGGGAAATACATTTCAAGCTCACACAAAGTAACAACAATTTCCCTCTGCAGTGTCGGTAATTCTGAGGGTCGATCACTTTACTACAAATTTCCCTGAAGAAGAAACATAATCTAGTCAAGGCTAGTCGAACTTTTTCAGGTAAAATGGAACGTATACCTATTGGTAGCAAATGCTCCATTAGAATATGATAATCATGGGTCTTCAAACCTTTTAACTTGAGGTCCTTCTTACAAACCAAATTTTTAATGTTCGAAGAGTATCCTTCTGGAACTTTAACTTCGTGTAGAAATTTACATAAAACAATTTTTTCCTTTCTAGATAGAGTATGAGCGGCTGGAGGTAGATATGTGCGATTTCCTTTCTTTACTGGAGCCAATTCATTTCTTATTCCCATATCGACCAAGTCCAATCTTGCGTTGATGCCATCTTTAGACTTTCCTGGAACATTGAGTAATGTACCAATAACACTATCAAATACATTTTTTTCAATATGCATCACATCAAGGAAATGTCTTATATACAATGACTTCCAATATGGCAATTCAAAGAAAATTGACTTTTTCTTCCACCCAATTTTGACCAGCTCTCCCGCAAAAGGTTTGCCAAATTTATTGGTCAAACCTTGTACTTTTTCAAGTATTTGATAACCAGTCGGTGCTAAAGGAGCTTTGCCTTCCTCTGATTTTCCATTAAATGCATTTCTCCACCCAAGAAACACATTCTTCTTACAATGTTTCAACCGCATCCAATTTGTACTCTCTTCACATATAGGACATTCACACTGACCTTTAATGCTATATCCTGATAAATTACCATATGCTAGAAAATCATTAATTGTACCGAACAACATAGCCCTCAAATTGAAACATTCTTTCTTATACCCATCATAAACTTCCACACCTGTCTCCCACATAAGTTTTAAATCTTCGATTTGAGGAGTCAAGTATACGTCGATACAAAAATCACAGGCCACGTGCTATGTGAGATGCTTTGAAGACCATGTGGATTCATTCCATCTGTAGAAAGTGCAAGTCTTAGATTTCTTGACTCTATATTGAATTCAGGATACTCGTGATCAATTTTTGCCCATTGTGGGGAATCTGCAGGGTGTCGAAACATTCCATCTCTTATTCTTTCATCTGCATGCCATGTCAAGTGTTTTGAATCTTCTTCACTACGATACATGCGCCTAAATCTTGGTATTATAGGAAAATACCACACGACTTTTGCTGCAGTAGATTCTTTCTTCTTATATTGAGAGACATTGCATTTTGGACACGCCTTAAGTAGTTCATATTCATTTCGAAATAAAATGCAATCGTTAGGACACGCATGAATCCTTTCGTAACTAATGCCAATAGAACACAAAATCTGTTTAGCCTCATAGGTTTGACTGGGAAGTTCATTATCATCTAGCAACATATCTTTTATGAGTGTTAATAATTCTGTAAAGCTTTTATCAGACCATTACTCGCTTTTAAGTTGTACAACTTTAATATCGCCGACAGTCTTGTGAATTTAGTACAACCATTATATAATTCTTTCTCTGCATCACTCAACAAAATTTCAAACATTTTACGACAATCTCGAAGATCTTCTTCAACTGCATTTGCGATCTCATCAACTCGGTCCGGCTCATATGTATCTGTATCGAAGTCAGTTGAAGCATATGTCGAACTATTCTCAAAATTAATGTTTCCTCTTTTTTTCTCACCATGTCTTATCCAACATGTGTAGCTTTGATCAATTCCATTACATACTAGATGTCCTTCTAATTCATCTTCTCTAACACGTTTTCCGAAACAACATTTTAAACAAGGACAAACTACTCTATTCGGATCTTTTGCATTCTTCACTGCAAACTCAACAAACTCCTTCACTCCAATTTCATACTCTTTTGACAATCGATTGGTTGACATCCATTTCCTATCCATATTATACCACCTATATAAATGCAGTTACAAAACTAATAAGCTTTCAAAAGATATCAAAAAGTTTCAAATAGAAACCAATATCAACTAACCATTTCAAAACAGAACATATCATGTGGTATGGGTTTTTGACAATTTCAAAACATAACAGATCATGTGGTATATATATATATATATATATATAATTTTTAGTTTTCAATTATTAAAAAACTATGGATTTTTTGATAAAAATAAATTAAAAAATACCTGAGACAACGTAGATGGCCGCACAGTACGTAGAGGATATTAGGGTTCAATTATTTGAAAGATGAAGATGATATGAGGGTTTCCAACGTATATAATTATTTGAAAGATGTATTTTACAGTGCTTGTGAAAAAAGTGTTGTAATAGGTAGTTAAATTCCATGAAAGCGCATGTATTTTACAGCGCTTGTGACAAAAGCGCTGTATTAGGTAGTTAAATTCAATGAAAGCGCATGTATTTTACAGCGCTTGTTAAAAAAGCGATGTAATAGATAGTTCAATTATTTGAAAGCGCATGTATTTTACAGCGTTTGTGAAAAAAGCGCTGTAAAATAATACGCGAAAGCGCTTCATTTTACAGCGCTTTTTTGACAAGCGTTGTAAAAGCCTTATAACGTTATGTGCAAACGTTATATGACCTACAACAGCGCTTCTTTTACAGCGCTTGTCATCAAAAGCGCTGTAAAAGGCTTCGTTATTTTTAAAATATATTTACAACAGCGCTTGTGTTTAGCAAGCGCTGTAAAAGGAGCACTGTTAAATCCTATTTTTCGCGTAGTGAACACAACAAACATTCTTAATTCAACTTAAAGTTCATAATGTACATGAGTCCTCAAGATCTTCATCTTTAAAGGTTATCATGTGTTGGAACTTGTACCCAACGGACACATCATGAAGGCCCTTTTAACTTATTAACTATCACTTAAAGCTTATATATACATAGATAAGCTCAAAACAAATTATTCAATAACTTACATAATGATATCACTCACTTATCACAAAATTGCATAAACTTGAACAAAAGTTCATCAAACACACTTAGTGTTCATATTATCTCATCAAATCTAAAGTATACATTAGTGTGAGGATCTACAAGTTCTGAGAACTCGATGCCAAATCTAAATTATATTTGTAAAGTTTCTGAAATCATCTTTTGGGTTGTACAAGAGATTGAGTATTAGTTGCGATTTTTGTTAAGTCTAGTGTGACTAAGAAGAAGAGTTATAAGCCTGATAAGACTAAGAAAATATAGAAGAGAATGATCAACATTCGTTAATTTAGTTTTTATTTTCTTTATTTTTTTTTATATATTATTTTGTTACCTCATTGTATAATTGATTTGTTTGATTTCTGTAAAACAATTTTTGTAACCAAATTACTTTGAGAAAATCCAGTTATTACTGGTGGTGTTCTTCGAGGTTGAGGGCTGTCATCAAGAAGACGCTTGACTGAATTCTTGGTCAAGTTTATGGGACTTAAACTTGGGAATTCAGGGAGGGAAGGATAGAACAGGGAGAATAGTTTAAGATTGGTGTGAGGCGCTGTGTAAAAATCTGTAAACTGATTCTAAGAAGTTCTATTGGACAGGCTAAGATCTAGTTGGATCTTGGGACTGGATGTAGGTCGTCACGGGACGGCTGAACCAGTATAAAAATCTGCGTACACTCTTCTTTCCCTTATCTCGTTTAAATTTCTGCAATTATTACATTTATGATATTGATTGAATGCATGATAAAGATTCTATGTTAAGTGAAGTTGTATGATTAATTGTCTTAACATAATTGCATGAACATCAACATCTTGGCTCTTAACTGTTTTCTGATGCATTACTCCATTTATATCTTGATCCACATAGTTTGACATTCATTATAATTGTTTATTAGGGACCTTATTCATTCTTGCGTTTAGTAAATTTCAAATTTATTAAACTGCTGCGCATATTGTTAGAATAGACATTATCCTGCATAAATCTTCCGCAAATCAGAGGTCTTATCCCCCAACAATTGGCATCAAGAGCCTGCCTTTTTTTTAAAGAGTTGTTTTTCTCAAAAATGGATCATGACTTCTGATTTCTTAGGAGAAGGTGCATCATTAGCTAGACCGCCTGCTTTTAACGGAGCCGCATACATGTATTGGAAACAACGCATGCTAATTTTTCTTGAAGCTAGTGGTACTGACATTCTAGATGCTGTAGAAAATGGACCGTTTGTGCCAACCATAGCAGGTACAGGTGAATCAGCAATCCTGAAGACTAAAAGTGATTGGACTGAAGATGACAAAAAGAAAGTTGGGTACAACGCCAAAGCCAAAAACATTATCACTGCAGCCTTGAGTTATGATGAATTCTTCAGAGTCTCAAATTGCAAAACAGCAAAACAGATGTGGGACACACTTCAGCAGACGCATGAAGGAACCACAGACGTAGAGAGAGCTCGGATAAATACCCTCATGCATGAATACGAATTGTTTAGCATGAAGAATGAAGAATCAGTGAATGACATGCAGATTTTCCTAACCATGTGTTTAAGCTAACAAAGGCCCTTTATGGTTTGAAACAAGCTCCATGAGCTTGGTATGAAAAGTTAAGCAATTTCCTCATTCAACAAAACTTTTTGAGAGGAAATGTGGATAAAACTCTTTTTATTCAAACTAATGGGAAAGATATCTTGCTGATCCAAATTTATGTGGATGACATAATATTTGGATCAACAAATGACAAATTATGCAAAAATTTTGAAAATTTAATGAAAGGTCAATTTGAAATGTCTATGATGGGTGAACTATCATACTTTTTGGGATTTCAAATTAACCAATCTAAGCAAGGTATCTTCATTAGTCCAACAAAATATTGCACTGATTTGTTAAAGAAGTTTGGTTTTAATAATCTCAAGTCCATAGATACTCCAATGAGCCAAGGAAATATTCTAGATAGAGATGAATTAGGAAAACTAGTGGATGTTACAAGGTATAGAGGCATGATAGGATCATTGCTCTATCTCACAACAAGCAGACCTGACATTATGTTCAGCGTTTACATGTGTGCGAGATATCAATCCAATCCTAAAGAGTCTCACCTTAGTGCAGTTAAGAGGATTTTCAGGTATTTAGTTGGGACTAGGAGCCTTGGATTGTGGTATCCTAATGGATCAACTTGTTCTTTCGTTGGTTATTCAGATTTTGCTGGATGCAAACTGGATAGGAAAAGTACCCCAGGTACTTGTCATTTGCTAGGTAATTCACTTGTATCCTGGTTCAGCAAGAAACAAACCAGTATTGGTTTCTCAACAGCTGAAGCTGAGTACATTGCAGCTGGAAGTTGCTGTGCCCAGATCATGTGGATGAAACAGCATTTGTTAGATTTTGGTGTGGACTTAGGAACTGTTCCTATCTTGTGCAACAACACAAGTGCGATCAGTATCACTAAGAACCCATTTATGCCTTCCTGGACCAAACATATCGAAATTCGGCATCATTTCACCCGAGATCAGTTTCAGTGTGGGAACATCAAGATAGAGTACATCAACACAACTGAGCAGTTAGCAGACATCTTCACCAAAGCTCTACCAAAGGATAGCTTCCATTACATTAGGATGAAGCTGGGCATATTAGATCCTAGTAAGATCTGAGCAATGTGTCTAATCGACTGGGTAAATCGACTATCCTGTGGATGCACAGAAAAGTTTCTTTATAAATTCGATTGCCCTAGTCGACTTGACCCATAATATGTCTATTTTCTCAAGTTTTTCACACGAAATCGATTTGGAAAATCAATTTGACATTTCCAGGAAGCTTCAGATGTTCTTACTTTCCCAGTTTAATCGATTATGGAATTCGAATGACTTCTTGTTATAATGGTTAAAGAATCGATATGGAAAATCGATTAGTTTAGAGTATTTAATATTTTTGGTTCATTTGATGTATAATATGGTGAGTTTAAAGTTAGTTAATTTGTAATTGTAACAATTAATTCATTATTTCTTCAACAAACAATTAATTCATTATCTAGTTTATTGATTTGGGAAAATAGAATATAGTTGATAGATTTATTTTTATTGTTAACATTTGAATTTAGCACGTTAATGATATATATTCAAATTTTGGACATAATACATGAAACTAATTATAAGTATGAACATTAACTATGAGATAAGATAAAGTGTTGTATTAAATTGAGTATCTTTTGTATAATACCTAAAATTAAAAAAAAAAAATAATTAAATAATAGACAAATATAATAACCAAAATATAATAGAAATAATATTTTTTCTCTCAATAATAATGGAAAAGAAACAAAAAAGTGTATATTACATACAATGTAAAATTTTAATAAACTTCTCTACGACACATAGGACATGTGTTACATGTATCTAACCACTTCATGATACAATTTTGATGATATATATGCATACATGGATCAAGAAAATTGAATAGCCTCAAATCCAACCAAAAACTCTACTAGACAGATACAACATATCAGATCTTCATAATTTTCTTCAATTATAATTCTTTCAAAGTTGTCGTCAAATCGTCTTTGTATTTGAGTAGTGTCTATATTTTTTCTTGTTCTTGTATGAACAACGTTGATTTCATTGGTATTATTTTCATCGAAAATAAAGTGATCGTGACCATCATAAGACTGCATACGTTGATTGTTGAATCGTGTTCGGGCCAACATACTTGATATATACTTATTACCACCGTGAATCATGTCAAAAGTCGTCATATTTTCTTCAATTTCCTCTATTGTTCTATAATATTGTGGTGACTCCATTTTTGGGATTTAAAATTTACTATTTTTGTTCTCTGAAAATAATATAAAAATAAAAAAAAAATTAAAAATTGAAATAAGAGTAGAAGTAAGAAAAAATAGAAAGAATTAAGAATTAAAATAAGAGAAGAAGTAAGGGACATATATAATAAAATAACTCTTTAAGGTATGAAAATAAATCTTTAAAGGGTATGAAAATAAATCTTTAAAGTTACAAAAATAAAAAGAGAAAAACCTTTGGGTATCGCAAGAAACAGAGGCCAGTGTTGTTGATGGCGGTGATAAATAGAGAAACGTGGTTGTGGTTGTTGTGCGGTAAATCAGTGGAAGAAGCGTAGCCTTAGTTGGGTAATAATATCCTGAAATAAATAGAAAAACAGAGAAAATTATAAGGTAATTTAAGTGAAACATGTTCTGTATAGAAAAAAAAAAAACAATTATGCTTATCAACATATGAATAGAGTTAAAATAAAATGCTCTCAAGAATGAAAGAAAAGTCTTCAAAATGATTACAAAGATTGGTGAGAGTTTAGAACAGAGGAAATAAAATTACCAAAACATATACAAGATTTGGCCCAACTAAAGAAATAATATTACATAGCAGTAAATATTCCTTACCATATTCTTAATCGTATTATTCTATTTGTTATATGGTGATAATTTCAAACGATGCAAGTGAATAATTTTAACTTGAAAACTCCCAATTAGGCGTTGTTTAACTAAAATGGAAAAGAATAGACCTTGTAAAGACAACAATGACATAAATAATTAAGTCATTGTGACTTTGGCACTTATTCAACCAACTACATTGATTAAAAACCAAAATTCATAATTATAAACCTAGTAAGGACCCAAATGACCTAAAATATTCCTCCATTGAGACTTTTGCACTTATTAGATGAACTATATTGCGGTTGAACAAAATGAACTTGAATAACCTTAATAATGACCTAAAATATTAATCCATTGAGGCTTTTACCCTTATTGGAGGAACTACAATGATTAAGAACCAAAATGGATTAAAATAAACATAGAAGAGACAAAAATAACCTAAAATGTTAATCTATTGAGACATTTGCACTTATTGGAGCAACTACATTGATTAAGAACTAAAATAGAATTGAATAAACCAGAAAAGACTCAAATGACATAAAATATTAATCTATTGACACTTTTACACTTATTGAACGATCTACTTTGATGTAGAACCAAAATGGACAACAATGTACCTAGGAATAACAAAAATGACCTAAAATTTTAATCCATTGATACTTTGGCCCTTATTGGACGAATTATATTGATTAAGAACCAAAATGGAATATATTAAACATAGTAAAGCCAAAAATCGCCTAAAATATTTATCCATTGAGTCTTTTGAACCTATTTGAGCAACTACATTGATTAGGAACTAAAATGGATTGGAATAAACCAAGTAAAGACTGAAATGACCTAAAATATTAGTAAAATATAAACTTTTTTACTTATTGGACAAACTACGTTGTTGTAGTACCAAAATAGACTAGAATATACCTATTAATGACGAAAATGACCTAAAATATTAATCCATTGACTCTTTTTCCCTTATTGGATGAACTACAATGATTAAGAACCAAAATGGAATAGAATAAACATGGTAAACACAAAACTGACCATAAATATTAATCCATTGAGAGTTTTTCATTTATTGGAGCATATCCATTTATTATGAACTAAAATGAATTAGAATAAACGTTGTAAAGACCTAACTGACATAAAATATTACTCCATTGAGACTTTTGCACTTATTGGCAAACGACATGGATTAAGAACCAAAATTGACTAGAATAAACCTAGTAAATACTAAAATAAATTAAATTATTAATCGATTAGGACTTGGGCTATTATTAGACGAACTACAATTAAGAACCAAATTGGACTAGAAAAAACCAAGTAGAGACCAGAATGACCAAATATATAAATTCATTAAGACTTTTGTACTTATTGAATGAACTACATTGATTAAGAACCAAAATGGACAAGATATACCAAGTAAACACCAAAATGAACTAAAATATTAATCCATTGAGACTTTTGCTTTGATTGGATGAACTGCATTGATTAAGAATCAAAATGGATTAGAATAAACCTCGTAAAGACCAAAATGATCTAAAATATTAATCCATTGTGACTCTTGCACTTGTTGGTAGTACTATATTTCAAATCTGACTAGAATAAACCTAGTAAAGCCAAAAATGATCCAAAATATTAAGGCGTTGAGAGTTTTGCACTTAATTTATTAACTACATTGATTAACAACCAAAATAGACTATAGTAACCATAGTAAAGACTAAAATTAATTAATATATGGATCCATTGAGAATTTTGAACTTATTGGACGAACTACATTGATTGTGTACCATAATGGACTAAAATAAACCTAGTAAAGACCAAAGTGAAATAAAATAATAATCCTTTGGGACTTTTGCACTTGTTAGACGTACTACATTTATTAAGAACCAAAATAAATTAGAATAAATATAGTAAAGAAAAAAAATTACCTAAAAAATTTATCCACAGAGACTTTAATCTAGTAAAGTCCACTAAAACAGAGTAAAGTCAGCTGAAACATAGTAAAGTCCTCAATGATCTATAATCTTGATTCATTGAGACTTACACACCTATTAAATGAACTTCATTGATTAAGAACCAAAATGTTCTAGAATAAACCAAGTAAAGACCAAAATGACCTAAAATCTTAATCCATTATGAATTTTGCACTTATTGGACGAACTATATGGATTAAGAACAAAAATTGCCTAGGGAAAACCTAGTAAAGACCAAAATAATCTAATATATTAATTCACTCACACTTATTCACTTATTCTTAGAACTACATTGATTAAGAACCAAAATGATCTAAAATATTAATCCTTTGAGACTTTTCTGTTTATTTGACTAAATTTAATGATTAAAAACCACAATGCACTAGAATAAAAATAGTAAAGACCAAAATGATATAAAATATAAATCTTTTGAGGCTTCAACACTTGTTGGACGAACTGCATTGATTTAGAATCCAAATGGACTTCAATAAACCTTGTCAAGACATAAATTACCTAAAATATTAATTCGTTGAGACATTTGCACTTATTGGATGATTTACAATGATTATTGTGACACCCTAAACCCAAAATTAATAGTAACTTTTTATTTCAAATTTTAGTTTTAAAATAATGAAATTAAAAAAAAAATAAAAATAAAAAACTTTCAAAATCATGAACATATCACATTAATCCAAAATTTTCGTCAAACTTAACAACTCAAAATCATAACAGTAGTCAACAAAATTCTTTTTCAAGCACACATACATAAGTTTAATGATAAATGTAAATGTAGTCCCAACCCGATGTCACTATCAGAGCGGGAATTCCCAAACTAAAGATGTTAACAACAAAACATATAATGAAAGTCTTCAAGACAGGACGGCTTCCGCCACTTTGATGGAACAAGTCATCACCTGCAGCTTGCAACTCGTTTGCGTTCATCGCAAACGCCAAACACAAACAACGAGGGGTGAGTTTCGAAATTATGTAATAGTATAAGATAAACAAGGAGAACACGCAAGTAGTCAAAACAACACAATTAAGGAGAAACTTTCAAGAATATCATATCAAAGGTTAATCTAATTCAATCAAAATTAAACAGTCACAAGGATGAATTGATATGCATGTCCTATACTCTATACTTCTTCATCATTTGGTACCATTATACTCTGAAGTACTTGGTTAGGAGGCCTGATACTATGCCACTACAAGAGTGGACGGACAATTCATGAATGGCCAAGTCCTCATAGATCCCCTCAACTCAACCCGAGACACATATACGCGATAGTCGGGGTACTCTTGTGTTGCACGGTAGTTCCCAGCCTTAGGGAATAACCCACTAATCCACTTAGGAATTCCCCACTAGATGTACCCCCAAGGTCTATCAGTCTTACCTTACAGTTTGACTGTAGCCCTCCACGATCAGGCTCATTCAGTTGTACTTCCCCAAATCACTAGGATTGTCAAACCCTCCCTATATGATGACAAAATAATCCTATCTCCAAAATCTATAACACTTATCTCAAACTTACTCGATCATCGCAATTCAATATGTTTCAGTTTAACTTCACAATATTCATCATTATATATATATAGTTATATCAGTCAATCACATAAAATCCTAATATTTGGTTTACATTACTCACAATACACAGTCCAGTCTCATCAATCAGATAATAAGGAATCAATTAGGTGCATTTTCAAGTAATATCAGAATTTCAATCAAGTAGACAAGAACACTCAAATATATATCATTCATACAGTAACAATTACTATATGTTTCATAAAATCAAATAACACACAATCTTAATATAAATTAATTCACACAATTCTATAGGTTTCTAAATTATATTTTAGTCCTCACTATTACCATTCATATATTATTAATTAATTATTATTACTCAATAGGGCTCAACCGTACGTAGTAAGCCCCGAATGAACATATGGCAATTTCAGCATTCCCGTTCAACTTGTGTTATTTTATACTCATAAAACCGAACCTTATCTCACCCCTTACCTTAATTGAAGATTTCGCCAAATGACTGATCTGCTAATTTGTCGCGTCTTCGTCGACCGTCGTCTCTAATAATCCATGAGAGAATTATAGCCGCACAACCACCAAATACAAATAAATTATTGACTTAATATAATTAAATAAATTAATTAATTAATAAATCATCTACTACTTATAATATAACCCAAAAATATATTTAATATCATTAAACACTCATTTTACTATAATCAGATTTTTTTTGAACTAAATATGATAGGAGAACTTAATATTATGTCCATATATATACATATATAGCTTTGATTTATAATTAGATTTTTATATGTATCACATGAGTGCAGGTAATAATAACTAGTTACTGTGTTTATTATCGACTACATCCTTGAGCATTCATCCACAAAATCATAATTTCTTAGCTAAACTACTTATTTATCCAGCCCATATGTCCCTAGTCAACACTATATCTTAGTCGATGTTTTTCTGCTACTGTTTGAATCAGTTTGGGTGGTATTTTCTTATTGTGTCTTGTCTAAACTATCATGAAAAAAAATCAGAACAGAACCTTAGTTATCATATCATAACAAACATCTCCCTACTCTACCTTCTATCATTGATATTATTTGAAATGATTAGCTTACATATTCATGAATCACTAAAATATTTCCTACACATCTGACATAATTATATTAATATATCTTTTCCAATTTCCGGCTCCGTTGATAGTGCATTTTACTCTAAATTTACTGCATCGTGGGAGTATTGTTAATAATTTTCTAGTTCAATGTCTATGATGGCTAGAGTTCCCTGTTTGTGTTCTAGCAACAAACCAAAATCAAACAGTATATAAAACTAAGGAAGTAAAATCAAAGGAGATTGATCAATTAAACTTAAAGGATTGTCATACCACTAATATTGCTATACCTATCACTATCTTATAATCCACCAAGTAGTAAGTTTGTTACTAATTACTCCGTAAATTAATGGTTAAATATCAACACCTAAGGTAGTTATCATTCTTCCGCCCGACACGCAAAAAAATAGATACTCGGATCCTTAACATAATAATCAAGTTCATAGGCAGTTCACAGATTGTCATTCGTTGTGTATCAATTTCAGATATATGACTTAATTTATTCTACCATCAAATTCCATGTTATTATCAAAATCTAATTGGTGGAATTAAAAATTATACCTGATTGTGATTGGGCTGTATGCAGGAAGCGCTAATCCTTTCTATTCTTTTTTTTCTTCTTCTGTCGGTGTTTCTTTTAGGTAGGTTATGATTTATATAAGTATATATATATATAGCTTGGCAACATTTTAGGTTTATTGTTATGCCTAGCGGTGAAACATGGGCCTCTCATATGACTAATCTGCCAATAATACTCTAGTCTCACTATTAGAGTTATTATTATTATTATTATTATTATTATTATTATTAATTCACTCTATTAGTGCTAATGTAATAAATTAATGTAGCAACACAATTTTACTCCTTGTTTTTATTTTATTTTATTTTATTTTTTATCTTCTTTTTTTTATTTATTTTATTTGATTTTTGTAAGTTAAATATAGTTATTATTAATGAGTTAATTCGATTACTACGACAAACACACAAGACACACCTAAAGAAATTAGAACACATATTAACACTCATATATAAAAATTAAAAATTATATATAGTATTGTATCATTATACGATTTAAAATAAGGTAATGAGAATTTGGGGTGTTACAATTATGAACTGAAAGAGACTAGAATAAACCTAATAAAGACTAAAATCAACAAAAATATTATTGTATTGAGCGTTTTGAACTTATTGGAAGAACTACATTGATTGAAAACCAAAATGGACTAGAATAAACCTAGTAATGACAAAAACGACCTACAATATTAATCTTTTCAGACCTTTGCACTTATTGAACCTACTTCATTTATTAAGAACTAAAATGGACTTGAATAAACCTGGTAAAGACCCAAATGACCTAAAATCAGGATTCCGTTAGATTTATGCACTTATTGGACGAACTACATTGATTAAGAAACAAACAAGGCTTGAATAAACCTAGTAAAGAAAAAAATTATCTAAAATCTTAATCCATTGAGTATTTTGCATTTATGAGAAAAACTACATAGATTAAAATCCAAATTTGCCAAGAATAAACCTAGTAAAAATTACCTAAATTAATAATCCATTGATGATTTTGCACTCTTTCGACCAACTATACTGATGAAAAACATAATTGAATAGAATAATCTAAGTAAGGATCCCAATGACATAAGATAATAATCAATTGAGACTTTTGCACTTATTGGACCAACTACATTGATGTAGAACCAAAATGATATAAAGTCTTAATCCATTGATACATATGCACTTCTTGGACAAACTACATTGATTAAGAACTAAAATGAACTAGTAAGGATCCCAATGACCTAGAATATTAATCCATTTAGACTTTTGCACTTGTTTGACGAACTACAATGATTAAGAATCAAAATAAACTAGAATAAACATAGTAAAGACAAAAATGACTTAAAATAATAATCCATTGAGACTTTTGAACTTATTTAACCAACTACATTGATTATGAGCTAAAATGAATTAGAATAAACCTAAAAAGACCAAAATAACCTAAAACATATATTCATTGAGACTTAAACACTTGTTGGACGAATTACATTGATGAAGAACAAAAATGGACTTGAATAAACTTAGTCCAGACAAAAATAACCTAAAATATTAATCCGTTGAGAATTTTGCACTTATTGGACGGACTACATCGATTATGAACAAAAATAGAGTAGAAAAAACATAGTAAAGACTAAAATGAATTGAAATATTAATCAATTGAGTCTTTTGAATTTATTGGAAGAAATACATTGATTCAGAACCAAAGTGGACTAAAATAAACCTAATCATGACAAAAAAGACCTAAAATATTAATCCTTTGAAACCTTTACACTTATTGGACGAACTACATTGATTAAAAACTAAAACTGACTAGAATAAACCTAGTAAAGAGAAAAATGAGCATAAACATTAATCGATTAAGAATTTACACTTATTGGATGAACTAAATTGATTTAGAACCAAAATAGATTTGAATAAACCTCATAATGACAAAAATGACTTAAAATATTAATCCGTTGAGACTTTTGCACATATTGGAGGAACTAATTAGATTAACAACCAAAATAGACTACAATAAACATAGTAAAGATTAAAATGAACAAACATATTAATTCATTTAGGCTTTTGAACTTATTGAACGAACTTCATTGATTTCAAATAAAATTGACTATTATAAACCTAGTAGAGACCAAAATTACCTAAAATATTTATCCTTGGAAACCTTTGTACTTATTGGACATACTACATTGATTATGACCCAAAATGGACCAGGATAAACATAATAAAGAAAAAATGACCTAAAATATTATAACCATTGTGACGTTTGCACTTATTGTACCAACTACATTGATTAAGAGCCAAAATCGATAAGAATAAACCAAGTAAAGACCCAAGTGATCTAAAATCTTGAATCATTTAAACTTTTAACTTATTGGACGATCTACATTAATGTAGAACCAAAATGGACTTGAATAAACCTCTTTAAGACAAAAATGACCAAAAATATTAATCCATTTAGATTTTTGAGCTTATTGGACGAACTACTTTGATTAACAACAAAAATTAACTTGAATAAACATAGTTTGACTAAAATGAACTAAAATATTAAACCATTGAGGCTTTTGAACTTATTGGATGAACTACATTGATTTCATACCAGAATGGACTATAAAAAACCTATTAAAGATCAAAATGACCTAAAATATTAATCATTTAAGAGATTTGAACTTATTGGACCAACTTCATTGATTGATAGCCAAAATTAATAACAACCAAAATGACCTAAATTATTGATTTATTGAGACTTATGCACTTATTTGATAAACTATGTTGTTTCAGAACCAAAATGGGTTAGAATAAACCCAGTAATGACCCAAATGACCTAAAATCTTAATCTGTTAAGAATTTTGCACTTATTGGACGCGCTACATTGATTTCGTACCATAATGAACTAGAATAAACCTTGTAAAGATAAAAATGATCTAAAATATTAATCATTTTAGAATTTTGCACTTATTGAAGCAACTACAATGATTAATAGCGAAAATTACCTAAATTCTTGATTCATTGAGATTTATGCAGTTATTGGATAAACTACATTGTTTAAGAACCAAAATGGGCTAGAATAAACATAGTATTAACCAACATGACCTAAAATCTTAATCCATTAAGAATTTTGCACTTATTGAATGAACTACATTGATTAAGAACCAATATTAGACTAGAATTAACATAGTAACGACTAAAATGAACTAAAATATTAAACCATTGAGGTTTTTGAACTTATTGGACGACTTACTTTGATTTAGAACCAAAATGGACTAAAATAAACCTAGTAAAAGCAAAAATGATCTAAAATATTAATCCTTTGAGACTTTTACACTTATTGGACCAGTTTCATTGATTAAGAATCAAAATGCACTAGAATAAACCTAACAAACACCTTTCAACCCTCTTAAAATCTTAAGGTCTGGACTATGGGGAATGATGCATTCTACTTTTGTCCTTAACACGAACTAACCAAAATGATCTTGAGTATCCAAAATAATCTTGATTACCCAAATTGATCTTGTAACAATTTTCAGATCAATTAAGGCACGATGTTTCTTTGATTTATATTATAGTGTAATTGTTGATTGGAGATTTTGCCTCAACGAAAACATCTATAAGTCGTCGTGTGAATCTTCTAACTCTAACTCTTTAATTTTTGTTGTTTACTTTGTTCTTGATTTTCTATTTTATTTTGGAGTTTGATGGAAAATATGTTATAGTGCTAACTGATGGAAAATTTGTTATAAGATTTTTGTGTTTGCAAATCTTCTCTTGGTTTTGAATGTTTAAAAAAAAATTATATTTTCAACATTGTAATTCAACATCTTAGACTTGATTCAATTTGAAGAAAATATAATATAATAATAGTTCTATTGATTAGGATTCATTGAGTCTTTATTTGGTGATCTTTGTTGTAACACCCCGATATTTAACAGCGCGAGTGTATTTTTCTATTTTTTTTTAAACAAAGAAACAAACAAAAGAAATAAATAAGAAAACACCTTTCGATAAATATTTAAGTCATAACACAACGACAAATAAGTCAACATATTACAAGCAACATAATAGTTTTTGAAATACGAATCCAAAGTATTTACACATCAAAAGTGGTACATGGAACTCATCGAAAATAAAATGTCAAGCTGACAATATAGGTATAGGTATAGTCTTCCAAATTAAAATAAACACATCCCAAAAGAAAGACTTCTAGTCCCTATACGTCAACCTAATCTGATCATTCCATAAAACTATACATCCCGAGTGATCTTCACGCGCCCCGCAAGACCCTCCTAACACAACTCCAGTCAAGTGTGTCTAACTACATTCCTGTTTCTCATCTGAGGGCAAAGCCCAGATTTCCACAATAATGGTAAAGGGTCACCGACCGAAATTAACAAATACCACATAACAATTTTAATTTTTTCAAATGCTCAAAAGAACCTTTCGTCTTAGCACACTCCTCGAAAGGATTTTCATATGTCCAAAAATGCATAAAAAATGTTGAAAAATGAAGTTTGGACAAATTGCATTGTCGTAGCCGAATACAATTGAGAAAATGCAGATTTTCAATTCTAAAATGGCTCTGAATCAATCAACACATCAAACATTAATATTATCAATTATGAACACATAATTAACACCAAATTAATCTCCACAAATTCACACCTCAATCACACATCGAATATTCATTAAATCAATTATGAACACATAAATACATCAAAACTTAATCAACCCAACTTCACACCTCAAAGCTATTACGACAAATCACAACAACAACTAAATATGTATATACAATCATCAAAGTATAACAAACATGACTCGCATGCCAAACACCCAAATGCAATGCTCATATGCCAAAATGCATGATTCCGGAATTCCAAACCAAAACCCTCCTCGAGGGGCGTAAATCATAATTGTACAGCCTCTCACAGACTAGTACTAATTACTGAGGTGCAATCTCTCACGGATCAGCATGATTTACTAGCGTGCAGTCTCTCACAGACCAGCACGACATACAAGAGTGCAATCGCTCATAGACCAGCACAATTTTCTAGAGTGCAATTGCTCACATATCAGCACATTCTAGAGTGCAATCTCTCACATATCAGCACGACGCCACAATCCCCGCAAGGATAAGATGAACCAACAATTCACATGGCATCATCCCGTGGCCCATCACGGTCACCACTATCACCATGGCCCCATCGCAGTCACCATGTATTATGAAATGCATGAGCATACTCTGACTCTTTTCACCACAATCATTAAGTAAATGCAGCTATTAAAAGATTCTCCATTTTTAATACTCATTTAACACTAATGATTTTTCAAATACAACGCAGAGCATACTTAAACATATTTATTCACACCAATTTCAATTTCCACAACGACACATAAATCACATCTCCAAATTCCATTCACACCTAAATTGAATTAAATTCATTTTCCACCAAGTCACACATAAATTTCATCTAAAAAATTCATAATATTAATTATGAACACATCAATTTCACCTAACATAAATCACCAAAATTTTCAAACATTAATCATCACATTCAATCTCTAAAATTTTCAACCATAAATCACCACAACAACATTAATATATCAGAGTTCTCCCCACCGCTAACTTGGTGTCAACGGTCTCGATTCCATTTCGAGACTCAAGGAGCTAACTACATAAACATTAATATTTATAACAACTTGTTCACAATAAAACTAATCCAAACAAAACAAAATTCCCAAAATTAAATCTTTCCCACACACCAAAGTTTTAAAACCAAATAATCTATATTTTTTTCTTATAACTAAATAAAACAAATATCGTCAAAATTTCCCATACACACACTCGGCTATTAATGCACCGAAATTTTTTAGTTAATAAAATACTCTAAATCTTTTTTTTTTCTTTTTAAACTCAATCAAAGAGTAATTAAAAGAGTAACATTTTAAACTCTAATCATTTTTAATTTCAATCTATCTTTTTGCTCAAACTCTTTAACTTAGTTAAAATTTGAACTTTTTCACAACTTTACCAACTCTAAACTTTTCGTAAAATTTCAACTTCAGTTCAAACTCATTTATTTGAAAATAACTCATTACGTAACTCAAACACATCAAATTTAATTACCTCCAATTCACACCAAACTCAATCAATTCAATTCCACAACACGCATATAGTACCTCAATTAAATTTCAACAATTCAAACATAACTCACCCAATTTCAAAATTCCACATTTTTACACATAAACCACCAAATTTCATCAATTCATTTTCTACAAAATCCACAAATAAATCACATCTCAAAAATTCATAATAATAATTACGAACATATAAATCACATTAAACTTAAATCACCACAAACCACACCTCAAATTTAAATTCCACTAAATTACACATAATCACATTAAATTAATTTTTCACAAAATCACACCTCAAATACATCAAATTTCTTTCCCACAAAATCACAAATAATATCCTAAATGCAAACTAAAAGTTTGGAAGAAGCCCTTACCTTAACAATAGCTCAAACACGCGATTACGGTACCGTAATTAATTACAGTAAAATTTAAGTTTGTGATGTCACGTCGAAAACTAGCTCACTAGCACCGCAGCATGGCAATGAGCAACTTTCTCTTCTGTCACTTCTCGAATGGAAGCTTAGAAGTCGAAGAAAAATGAAGGTTTTGTGTTTATGTTTTTGTTTTCAAACCCACCAACACAAGCTATTTTGAAACAAAACAAATAAAGAAGAAGGAATCTCGCTCGAACTGATTTGTTTTCTTTCTTTGCCTTATATATATATATATATATGTATATATATATGTATTAAAATAATAATAATATATAATAATAATAATAAATATCTAAACAAATATCTAGATATTTTTATAAAAATCATCATTACGCTTGTCACCTCACATCAAATCACAAATTACTTTTTCAGAAAAATATCTACTCTCGCCGCAATTCAATCGGTAGATGAATTTTTTTGAAAAATGTTGAATCTCAGAAATTTTTTTCTTCGACAAAATATTCGTTGTAATTAAATAAAATTATTCATCGACGAATAATTTTAATCGTGTTTCCAAAAAGATATTTTTGACATTTAACTCAAAATGCCATAAAATTGGCTAAAAAGCCTCAGAAATTCAGCACAAAATTCCCCCAAATACATAAATTAGAATTTAAAATTAAGGGTCTTACATTAATACCATCCAAAATGAAGTTTCGTCCTCGAAACATAAGGTACGAGTAATAATCCACACTAAGTTTGTACTCAAATTCAACATACAAGTCACAACTTGTTTCACCGGCCTAAACGAAGAAAGTGTTGTCTACCCCTTTTCATAGAGTTCTTAATAACTCTACACACTACCATAGTCAGTAAGACTTGTTTGTTCCATTCAACATATTTTTGTCTACAATCAATAAGAAATTAAGGATGATCAGTTCCTCAATTTGTCAATAAGTAGCCGACAACCATGATGGTGGCTTAAACTATCTTAACCGAACTGTAATAACGCTCTATGCGACTTGCACTTAAAGTTATTCTAATGCACAAGCGGTCAAACAATCTTTTCAAGCTCCACTGAATTTTTCCCTATTTTCCTATAACTTTGATCCTATCGCCCATAGCTATGTCACATAGCCTCATATACATCCATTTGGTATGAATCATCCAATCATTATTGTCGATAACTCCTAAATATCTCCATGGTCCATAAATCCTCAATTTCTCTTTAGTCGCACAATTACGCCAAACCATTGTGTTCTTATTCGTATGTTGTTCTAATTATAACTCTAATAATTTCATCCCCACATTTGCTTGGTGATCTAAGCTTGCTCAATTTTTTTCGACAACATTCCAGAACTACCACCTACAACATACAAACTTCCTTCAGGTTTAGTGTTTCGTTTCAAAAGTCATGTCCCCAACAAAATCCAACTTGAATTTCATTCATGATTAAGACCTACATTTTTCTCATGCCTTAACACCTCAAATTCACACTTCACTAATCCATCTCCTACATACTTCGATATTTTGGACAAACCCGAAAATAATTTTCTTACATCTACTACCAACATTCATTCTGATACTTCTCAATTCCTTCATGTCCTTTATTTGCAGCTTGATGATTATCTTCTCATCATGACGGGTAAAACATATTTTATTCACTCCATTACTTTTCCATTTATAGAAACCTTATATTTCTACCTTAAACCTTGATACATCTTCATTATAGTGATTTTAATAAATCAAGTCTTAATATTTCCCACCAAACTTTTCCATTTCGTGCTCAATTCTTCCCTATCAACCAAACATTAAACTCTGTTGATTGGCGAACACAATAACAACCCCCATGACATGTACTCAATTAGTGCCTTTGAATCATTCGCATACCCTTATAATAACAATATCTAAATCACGAGTGAGATAATTCTTTACATGAATCCTTAATTGTCATAAGCTACATCTCCTTGTGCTGTTCTGACACGTTTTCTTGGCACATTTTCCAAAATTTGGTTCACTTGTTTGATTCTTATTCGTTACCAATAAGCATCTCCTAAGGAATAATTATCTATAAACCTCATCCTCATAAGTTTGTAGTAAAATATCTCAAAGACCCACATACCTTTCATCGTCATCTAGTCACTGAACCACTCATTTTAAATCTTAACATTTGACTCCCCAAGACCAACATCTAAACCATAAATCATTTGTTATATTTCTTCTTTTTCACATTCTATTACTAAATAAAATTCTAAAATATGATCCTCGAAATCTCCAAATACTCACCACACCGTCTAATTCCATCAATTTCATCTTAAGATACAATACGAGGTCGTATTCATCATTGACTCTAACTGTATTAGTAATCTCACTAATAAAAACTCTTCTAATCATAACACGACCTTTTTAGCAAATCTTCAAACACTTTCATCCATAAAATGAATTATTTATCACTTTCCAATCTCAACTACCTCAATTATACCTGTTTTAGGCATTTCTTAATCCTTCATCCAACCTTGTGGATTTTAAATCATTGACTTGAAGATCAACCATCTTAGGTACTAAATCAAGTCTCAAATAATCCCTCGGACCTATCAAAACATTAACATTCTCCTAGTAATTACCATCCTTTAGTAGACTCTCGAAGCTTACATTGTTATAATCTCTAAGTATTCTCGTACTATGTACTTTCAATTCCACTTAATAGTAACACGCGGTTCAATACATCAAATCTTAACTCTTCATGTTTTTCTAGATGTAACACCCCGTTTTTCAAAGCGAGGGTGTATTTTTTTTTTCGAAAGAAATTAAAATACAACAGAGAAATAAATAAGGAAAAACCTTTGGATAATAATTAAGTCATTAAAATTTACAAGCAGCGGAAAAGTTTTTCAAAATATAAATCCAAAGCATGTTCTGATGTCAACAATAGTACATGTACGTCCTTACAACTTAACATAAAGATAACCCAAAAGAAAGACATATGTGTCCTGAGTGACAACCTAGTCTGATCATTCTATACATAACCAAAAACTATACGCCTTGAGTAATCTCCACGCGCCCCGTGAGATTCTCCTAACGTAGCTCCAATCAAGCACTCCCATCCACATTCCCTTCCGGAGGGTACGAACCGGTAGGATCATCCTGACTCTCATCTGAGGGCAAAGCCCAGATTTCCACAATAGTTGTAAAGGGTCACCAACCGAAATTAACAGTTAACACATAACATTTAAGCTTTTCAATGCACAAATAACCTTTTCAATTTATCATACATCTTAGAAGGGTTTTCCACATGCTAAAACTTCATGTAAAGCTTGCCAAATGTAAATGACATCAAATAGAGTTATCAATTCATCAAGTAATACATAACTCACCAAAACATTGATAAATCAATTGAGAATCAATTATCAAACTCAACATAAGATTTCCCACTGAACCAAACGATTGGGGAAATCAATTTCCTGAAAGTTTTTAGTGAAAACTGAACTCTGGGCTTAAATCAATCGATTGGGTAAATCGATTGACTCAATCGATTGGGTAAATCGATTGACAGACAGACAGAGCCCCTGTATTGAATCCAATCGTTTGGGTAAATCGATTTCGGGAAAATGAAGCCCCTGACTTGAATCCAATTGTATCCAAATCGATTTCCCAAATCGATTGCTTAAATGATTTTGAAAGACAACTTACAAAATCGGTTGGATAAATCGATTTCGTGCAAAATAGGGCCCCTATAACTCATCAAATCGATTTGGTAAATCGATTTCCCTGTGTATTCTTTCAAAAATTCATAAACAAACTCAATCACATTCATACATAATCCCAAATCTTAACACTTAGCACTGATAACGCAATCGCTACAACAACATGAGTTTCGAAATAGTATTGCAATTAAACATGCTATCACCAAATTCCAAAAACATAACATTTAACACTTATGACACAATTACTACAACATCAGGAGTTTTGAAATGGTATTGCAATCAACATGTTATCACCAAATTCCAAAACATAACACTTAACACTTATAACACAATACCCACACGAACAAAATGAACCAACAATTCACAATTTACCAGGGTGTAGTCTCTCACGGACAAACATCTGTGCAGTCTCTCACGGACAAACACAATTCACCAAGAAACGTAAGTCGTAAACGTACCACCTATCACGGGTCAGTACTGTTTACCGATGTGCCACCTATCACGGGTCAGCACGATTTACCAAACGAAAAAGTGTAAGTCGTAAGGGTACCACCTATCACGGGTCAGCACTGCTTACCGAGGTGCCACCTATCACGGGTCAGCACAACTTACCAAACGTAAATCGTAAACGTACCACCTATCCCGGGTCAGTACTATTTACCGAGGTGCCACCTATCATGGGTCAGCACGATTTACCAAACGAAAAAGCGTAAGTCGTAAGGGTACCACCTATCACAGGTCAGCACTGCTTACCGAGGTGCCACCTATCACGGGTCAGCACAACTTACCAAACGTAAATCGTAAACGTACCACCTATCACGGGTCAGTACAGTTTACCGAGGTGCCACCTATCACGGGTCAGCACGATTTACCATATCAAACAATAAGTAACCAAGACATTAAGAGATTCCCCATTCTTAATTCTCATTTAACTTAAATGATTTTCAAACAAACAAACACACATTAAGTAAACAAGATATTAAGAGATTCCCCATTCTTAATACTTATTTAACTTAATGGTTTTCAAATCCCACACAGAACAAACTCAAACATATTCACGAATTTAATACACAATTCACGCCAAAACACAACAATTCATTTCCCCATGAAAATCATTTTTACGACGACATTAAGTAAACGCAGATATCAAGAGATTCCCCATTCTCAATACTCATTTAACTTAACGATTTTCACAACAAAACATTCAGTAAACAAGTCATTAAGAGATTCCCCGTTCTTAATACTCATTTCACTGAAACCATTTTCAAAAACAAACATTAAGTAACTAAGACATTAAGAGATTCCCCATTCTTAACGCTCAGTTAACTTAAACGATTTCCAACAACTTTAAGTAACTAAGACATTAAGAGATTCCCCATTCTTAACGCTCAGTTAACTTAAACGATTTTTCAACAACATTAAGTAACTAAGACATTAAGAGATTCCCCATTCTTAACGCCCAGTTAACTTAATGATTTTCACAAACTCACATTAAGTAAACAAGACATTAAGAGATTCCCCATTCTTAATACTCGTTTAACTTAATGGTTTTCAAACTCCACACAAAACCAACTTTCACATTCAATCCAAAATTCACTCCAAAACATTTTCCACACAAACCACACAAAACAAACTCACACATACTTTCACATTCAATCCATACTTCATTCCAAATCATTTTCCACACAAACCACACAAAACCAACTCAAACATACTTTCACATTCAATCCCTACTTCATTCCAAATCATTTTCCACACAAACCACACAAAACAAACTCAAATTTCATCAGTTATCAATTTAGAATACGTCAAAACAACGAACACAAATCAACATAATCCATCACTCAAACACGGCAAGTTTCATATACTCAAAATCATACATAAATGGGTTTAAAATTCATTCTGCAAAAAACCTTGCTTTAACCCTAACCAAATTCTTTTCCACACAACCACAAGTAAGTCCCTAAATGCAAACTAAAAGTTTGGAAGGAGCCCTTACCTTCACTTTAGCTTTTACGTCCGATTACGGTACCGTGAGCAAATCCGGTAAAAACCTCCGCTCGCAACGCCGCTTCCAAAGTTAGCTCACTAGCACCGTAGTGTAGTGGTGAGCAACTTTCCCTTCTATCACTTCTTGAAACGACGCTTAGATCTAGATGAAATGGGGAGATTTGAGTTTGAATCCCTAATACCGTTTTTCTCCGTTTTCGAATCAAATAGGAAGAGTGAAGTTGAGAAATCCTTTTCCTATCACCCACTATCAATTTCGAAATCTAAGGAAAGAAAAGGGAGAAAAAACGAGCAACAATGGAGGAAGGGAGAATTTGAGTTTCACGGTTTGGTTTTTTTTGCGTTAACAGAGAAGAAGAAGAAGAAGTTTCTATCTTTCTCTTTTCCTTCCTTGGCTTTTCTTTCCTTTATGTTTCCTTTCTCTTTCCTTTATATTTCCCTCCATCCAAATATATAATATATATATATATATATATATATATATTTTAATTACTTTTAACAAATATCTCAAAACTAGATATTTATTCAAATTACCCTTTCGCCCATAACGCATTAAATTCTTTGTAAAAGATTCACCGCAGTTAAATCAATTTATTTATCGACGAGTAATTCTAATCGGCAAAAATATCTTTTTGATCATTTAAACTCCCAAAATATTAGTAACTTTGGCTAAAAAGCCCCTGAGTTCAATACCAAAATCCATTAAAATACATAAAGTACTCTTAAAAATTATGGGTCTTACACTAGACATCATCCAAAATTCACACTTATGCGTCTATAGTTTCATCTAAAATCACTATCCGTACTTACCATCTCCTAAACCATACAGGGATTTGTCACTTATCAAAGAAATATATATTCTCCCTCTTATAATCGTCATGAGATTCATACTTTACAATCTAAGTTGTGAATCTAGTTTAACTCGAATGCTTGACCTTACCCCTCAAGGTATTGACTATTCCTCAAAGTGTACTTTATCTAACCAAGGTGTTATATACCCCCTAACGTGCAGTGCTCCTTAACTTCAATACAAGCCTCTTCCTGGACACCTAAGCACCAAATGATATTCCAAAAGGAAGCCTCGTCTTTTCAACCATTCCATGATGTTCACATCTCTTTGACAATTATCAAACTTCATCCAATTTCATCCTGAAATCTACCATGAAAACATCTAATACTTTTCTTAACAAAAGTCCTCCACTTAGATCTTTACTTGAAATCCCTTATTAGTCTAATGTTAATTCATCCATACTCATCATCTTCGAGTTAACACCAACACATAGCTTCTTTGTCCTTTGAACCATTTCATACATTTCATGTTGTCATGATTCGCATCAACTTCGCCTGACAATCCGTCATCTCGAAGATCTTTTCCACTGCTTGAATCCACTGATCAGCTTTTTCTGAGTTCTCATCACCCTTGAACTTTGGAGGATGGTAACGACGAAAATCTTCCAGTCCCCTTACGAAATAACACAGATCTCTATTTCCCTCTTCTCCAGATCATGCAGAGCCCTTGCAGCAGTCTGTGCAGCAACAGAAGCAACCATGTTGTTCATAGCTTCAGTCACTTGATAATTCCCGTTGACGTTGACTCTTGCAGCGTAATCCCTTCTTGGATGCATTGTTTTCTCAAAACCAACATTAAGAAGAAATCTCAACACCCCTTATAATAATTCCAAAAATAATTTTCGACTACATTAATACATAATAACTACCCCTGGTCTGATAACTCAGACCAATCTTTAACAGCGCGAGTGTATTTTTTTTTTAAACAGAAACAAACAAAGAAATAAATAAGGAAATACCTTTGGATAAATATTTATGTCATAGCACAACGACAAATAAGTCAACATAATTTACAAGCAGCAGCATAGTATTTGAAATACGAATCCAAAGTATTTACACATCAAAAGTGGTACATGGAACCCATCGAAAATAAAATGTCAAGCTGACAATATTGGTATAGGTAAAGTGTTCCAAATTAAAATAAACACATCCCTAAAGAAAGACTTCTAGTCCTTATACGTCAACCTAATCTGGTCTTTCCACAAAACTATACATCCCGAGTGATCTTCACGCGCCCCGCAAGACCCTCCTAACACAGCTCCAGTCAAGTGTGTCCAACTACATTCCTGTTTCTCATCTGAGGGCGAAGCCCAGATTTCCACAATAATTGTAAAGGGTCACCAACCGAAACTAACAAATACCACATAACATTTTTATTTTTTTCAAATGCTCAAAAGAACCTTTTGTCTTAGCATACTCCTCGAAAAGGTTTTCATATGTCCAAAAATGCATAAACAATGTTGAAAAATGATGTTTTGACAAACTGCATTGTCGTAGCCGAATACAATTGAGAAAATGCAGATTTTCAATTCTAAAATGGCTCTGAATCAATCAACACTTCAAACATTAATATTATCAATTATGAACACATAATTAACACCAAATTAATCTCCACAAATTCACACCTCAATCACACAACAAATATTCATTAAATCTATTATAAACACATAAATACATCAAAACTTAATCAACCCAACTTCACACCTCAAAGCAATTACGACAAATCACAACAACAACTTAATATGTATATACAATCATCAAAGTATAACAAACATGACTCGCGTGCCAAACACCCTAATGCAATGTGTATATGCCAAAATGCATGATTCCGAATTCCAAACCAAAACCCTCCTCGAGGGGCGTAAATCATAATTGTACAGCCTCTCATAGACCAGTACTAATTACTGAGGTGCAATCTGTCACGGATCACCACGATTTACTAGCGTGCAGTCTCTCACAGACCAGCACGACATACAAGAATGCAGTCGCTCATAGACCAGCACAATTTTCTAGAGTGCAATCGCTCACATATCAGCATATTCTAGAGTGCAATCTCTCACAGATTAGCACGACGCGACAATCCCTGCAATGATAAGATGAACCAACAATTCACATGGCATCATCCCGTGGCCCATCACGGTCACCATTATTACCATGGCCCCATCGCGGTCACCATGTACTATGAAATGCATGAGCGTACTCTAACTCTTTTCACCACAATCATTAAGTAAATGTAGCTATAAAAGATTTCCCGTTTTTAATACCCATTTAACACTAATGATTTTTCAAACGCAACACATAGCATACTCAAACATATTTATTCATACCAATTAAAATTTCCACAACCGCACATAAATCACATCTCCAAATTCCATTCACACCTAAATTGAATTAAATTCATTTTCCACCAAGTCACACATAAATTTCATTTCAAAAATTCATAATATTAATTATGAATACATCAATTTCACCTAACATAAATCACCATCCAAACATTAATCAACTTATTCAATCTCTAAAATTTTCAACCATAATCACCACAACAACATTAATATATCAGAGTTCTCTCCACCGCTAACTCGGTGTCAACGATCTCGATTACTTTTTTAGACTCAAGGAGCTAACTACATAAACATGAATATTTATAACAACTTGTTCACAATAGCACTCATCCAAACACAACAAAATATCCAAAGTTTTAAAACCAAATCATCTATATTATTTACTTAAAACTAAATAAAACAAATATCATCAAAATTTCCCGTACACGCACTCGACTATTAAAGCACCGAAATTTTTGAGTTAATAAAATACTCTAAACATTTTTTTCTTTTTAAACTCAATCAAAGAGTAATTAAAAGAGTAATATTTCAAACTCTAACCATTTTTAATTTTAATCTATCATTTTGCTCAAACTCTTTAACTTAGTTAAAATTTGAACTTTTTCACAACTTTAACAACGCTAATTTTTTTGTAAAATTTCAATTTCAGTTCAAACTCATTTATTTGAAAATAACTCATTACATAACTCAAACTTATCAAATTTAATTATCGTCAATTCACACCGACAACATTTAATTCAATTCCACAACACACATATAACAACTCAATTAAATTTCAACAATTCAAACATAACTCACCCAATTTCAAAACTCCACATTTTTACACATAAACCACCAAATTTCATTAATTCATTTTCTACAAAATCCACAAATAAATCACATCCAAAAAAATTCATAATAATAATTATGAACATATAAATCACACTAAACTTGAATCACCACAAACCACACATCAAATTTAAATTCTACTAAATTACACATAATCATATTAAATTAATTTTTCACAAAACCACACCTCAAATACATCAAATTTCTTTTCCACAAAATCACAAGTAATGTCCTAAATGCAAACTAAATGTTTGGAAGGAGTCCTTACCTTAACGATAGCTGTAACACGCGATTACGGTACCGTAATTAATTCTGGTAAAGTTGAAGTTTGTGACGTCGCGTCGAAAACTAACTCACTAGCACCGCAGCGTGACAATGAGTAACTATCTCTTTTGTCACTTCTTGAATGGAAGCTTAGATCTAAAAAATAAATGGGAGTTTGTGTTTTATGGTTTTGGTTTTTTGTTTTGGAAAACAAAATAAAGAATGAGAAGAAGATCACGATGCCTTGTTCTGTTACTCTCTGTTTCTCGCCTTATTTTCCTTTCACTTATATATAACTTATATATTATAATAATAATAATAATAATAATAATAATAATAATAATAAAAATAATAACAATAATAATAATAATAATCTAGACAAATATCTAGATGTTTTCAAATATCTAGATATTTTTATAAAAATCATCATTACGTCTGTCACCTCACATCACGTCACAAACTACTTTTTCAAAAAAATATCTACTCTCGCCGCAATTCAATGGGCAGATGAATTTTTCTGAATAATGGTAGAAATTTTTTTCTTCGACCAAAGATTCACCGTAATTAAATAAAATTATTCATCGACGAATAATTTTAATCGGGTCTCTAAAAAGATATTTTTGGCATTTAACTCAGAAAATGCCATAAAATTGGCTAAAAAGCCTCAGAAATTCAGCACAAAATTTCTCCAAAATACATAAATTACAATTTAAAATTAAGGGTCTTACATTTGTCATATATGATTAAAGGACAAAATTCCTTTTCTAAAACTATTTCCATCAATTTTTTGTTTTAAGTCTAAATAGAATTTTGTATTTTTGTATTTTATATACCATCGTTGAATCAATCTCAATATCCTATACACATAATCCAATGAGTCCATCACAATAAAAGATTTTTGCGACCTGAAAATTCTCAAAATTGTTTTTCAAAAGTATCAAACACTATTCAACCCTGTTATAGAATTTGCTGTAGATCATGTAATGAATAAAAGATTTTTGTGACACGAAAGTTTTTAAAAATATTTTTTGAAAGTTTCAAACACTATTCAACCCCTTTTAAAGGTCATTTCGTGAGTAACAAAATACAAAACAAAAACTAGAGAAACAACACTTACCTTATGATGATTAGTAGTTGTGAATCTGAGTGTGAGTTTAGAAGTGTATTTGATGGATAATTTGTGAATTGAGTAATATTGGACAGAATCTAAGGTTTAGAGTATTGTTAAATTGAATGTATAGTGAATAAGAAAAAAGATGAGTTATGCCCTTTATTAAGTTACTAACCTAAATATAGTGATTTATAAGGTGAATATATTCTTAATTAAAATACTCTTATGTTTTTTAATATACATTTTAATTTCATTAGCATCAAATTAAACTCTACATTATAATACTTCATATATGCAACTTACAATACTCCATTTTTTTCCGTATCAGTGAATTATTTTGACATGGTTTCAAATAAAATGTCCAAAAGATTATGAAACATGTTTGGTTTTAACATATTTGACATATAATTTTTTGGACATTTTATTCAAAATCGTGTCATGTTTGGTCGATGAGCATTCACCAAAATTTTTAACCAAACTAGTAGTTAAGATTATGAGGCCCAAACCTAACAAAAATTGCCTCCCACACGTTTTCAATAATTAATGAATTGAACTAAAGATATCATCATTAGATAATTGGTTATAGTGGACTAGACTTTCTCATATTGACTCACATTTGAAGAATGAATAATGCATCATTCACAGTTATATATATTCACTATTACAGGATAAAAATAGTTATGTATCATTATTAATTTATTCTAGCTTGCCTAAGTCGAATTATGTAATGCGACAACAATTGAGGTAAATAAGCATATAGAGTAATGTAATTGTTTTTATAACTCGCAAAATATAAAATTAAGTTATTAAAGATTTGCATTTAACCTTGCTAGAACTCCCTGAGATGTAATCTCATCATTTCCTTGTTGTTGTTTTCAGATAGGCAGATAACCAAGGATAAGGAAAATGGATAAAAACTTACAAGAATACACGATATACTATGGTTTGACATTGTAGGGTGGAATCATTGGCCATTTGTCATGACTCATTACTCATCTTTGGTTAACAGTTTGATTTGCAACTTTGAAAATATGGTTACACTACGCCAAAAATGACATTTAACGGCGCCCCATTTACAGCGCTTGCTAAACACAAGCGATATTGTAAATATATTTTAAAAATAACGGAGCCTTTTATAGCGCTTTTTTGATAAGGGCTGTTGTAGGGTCATATAACGTTTGCGTATAATGTTATAAGGCTTTTACAGCGCTTTCCAAAAAAGCGCTGTAAAATGAAGCGCTTTCATGTATTATTTTACAGCGCTTTTTTCACAAACGCTGTAAAATACATGCACTTGTGAATAATTGAACTACCTATTAAGCGCTTTTTTCACAAGCGCTGTAAAATACATGCGCTTTCATTGAATTTAACTACCTATTACAGCGCTTTTTTGACAAGCGCTGTAAAATACATGCGCTTTCATAGAATTTAACTACCTATTACAGCGCTTTCTTCACAAGCGCTGTAAAATACATCTTTCAAATAATTATATATGTTGGGAACCATCATATCTTCTACATCTTTCAAATAATTAAATACATGCGCTTTGTTCTACTCTGGGAACCCTCATATCCTCTACGTACTGTGCGGCCATCTACGTTGTCTCAGGTACTTTTTAATTTGTTTTTGTCAAATTAAAAATTTGTTCCACATGATCTGTTCTGTTTTGAAATTGTTATATATATATATATATATATATATTAAATCTCTTCTACTAGTCAAAAACTCATACCACATGATATGTTCTATTTTGAAATTGTTAGTTGATATTGGTTTCTTTTTGAAACTTGTTGATATGTTTTGAAAGCTTATTATTTTTGTAACTGCATTTATATATAGGTTGTATAATATGGATAGGAAATGGATGTCTACAAATCGATTGTCAAAAGAGTATGAAATTGGAGTGAAGGAGTTTGTTGAGTTTGCAGTGAAGAATGCAAAAGATCCAAATAGAGTAGTTTGTCCTTGTTTAAAATGTTGTTTTGGAAAACGTGTTAGAGAAGATGAATTAGAAGGACGTCTAGTATGTAATGGAATTGATCAAAGCTACAAATGTTGGTTAAGACATGGTGACAAAAAAAAAAGGAAACACTAATTTTGAGAATAGTTCAACATATACTTCAACTGACTTCGATACAGATACATTTGAGCCGGACCGAGTTGATGAGATCCCAAAAGCAGTTGAAGAGGATCTTCAAGATTTTCCTAAAATGTTGGAAAGTTTGTTGAGTGATGCAGAGAAAGAATTATATAATGGTTGTACTAAATTCACAAGACTGTCGGTGATATTAAAGTTGTACAAGTTAAAAGCGAGTAAGGGATGGTCTGATAAAAGCTTTACAGAATTATTAACACTCATAAAAGATATGTTGCTAGATGATAATGAACTTCCCAGTCGAACTTACGAGGCTAAACGGATTTTGTGTTCTATTGGCATGAGTTACGAAAGGATTCATGCGTGTCCTAACGATTGTATTTTATTTCGAAATGAATATGAACTACTTAAGGCGTGCCCGAAATGCAATGTCTCTCGATATAAGAAGAAAGAATCTACTCCAGCAAAAGTCATGTGGTATTTTCCTATAATACCAAGATTTAGGCGCATGTATCCCAGTGAAGAAGATTCAAAACACTTGACATGGCATGCAGATGAAAGAATTAGAGATGGAATGTTTCGACACCCTACAGATTCCCCACAATGGGAAAAAATTGATAACGAGTATCCTGAATTCGATATAGAGTCAAGAAATCTAAGACTTGCACTTTCTACAGATGGAATGAATCCACATGGTCTTCAAAGCATCTCACATAGCACGTGGCCTGTGATTTTGGTAATATATAACCTACCTCCATGGTTATGTATGAACCGTAAGTTTATGATGTTGTCTCTATTAATTTCTGGACCCCAAACAACCAGGGAATGATATCGACGTATACTTGACTCCTCTAATCGAATATTTAAAACGTATGTGGGAGACAGGTGAGGAAGTTTATGATGGGTATAAGAAAGAATGTTTCAATTTGAGGGCTATGTTGTTCGGCACAATTAATTTTTTTCCAGCATATGGTAATTTATCAGGATATAGCATTAAAGGTCAGTGTGCATGTCCTATATGTGAAGAGAGTACAAATTGGATGCGGTTGAAACATTGTAAAAAGAATGTGTTTCTTGGACATCGTAGATTTTTACCTTATAGTCATCAGTATCGTGGGTGGAGAAATGCATTCAATGGAAAATCAGAGGAAGGTAAAGCTCCTTTAGCACCGACTGGATATCAAATACTTGAAAAAGTACAAGGTTTGACCAATAAATTTGGCAAACATTTTGCGGGAGTGCTGGTCAAAACTGGGTGGAAGAAAAAGTCAATTTTCTTTGAATTGCCATATTGGAAGTCATTGTATATAAGACATTTCCTTGATGTGATGCATATTAAAAAAATGTATTTGATAGTGTTATTGGTACGTTACTCAATGTTCCAGGAAAGTCTAAAGATGGCATCAACGCAAGATTGGACTGGTCGATATGGGAATAAGAAATGAATTGGCTCCAGTAAAGAAAGGAAATCGCACATATCTACCTCCAGCCACTCATACTCTATCTAGAAAGGAATCCGACACACCCATACAAAAAATCACGTATGGGATATGCACGCCTTGATCAACAACTTGTAAGTAATTAAACATCACTTTTATATAATGAAGTAATTTGTATTATAAACTATAGTGTGTAACTAATTTGTATTATTTTGTTTATGATCTTAACGAATAGCGATAAGACACCCAAGCCGATCAACCCTTGGGTCGTCATATATTATGGAAGGAAGCGTGAGTTAATAAAGACGGGGTGGTTGATAATGAAAATGTCAAAAAAAGTAGTAGAACTGTGTAAGTATATTATCACTTTAATATTTTTTAATATTGTATTTATCACTTGAATACTTTTTAATATTGTATTTTAAAAATGCTATTGAACTTATCTTTTTAATGTTACATGTATTTTAGGAGATTATCGAACAAAGTTTTGAAAATCTTGAGGGCAACAAGGATACTTGCAGGGACATTCTTGGTAAAGTGTTTAATGTCCCTGAGTATTCCAGTCGAGTTAGGGGGAAAGGATTTGACGTAACTCCCAAAAGCTTTTTTCCTCAAGAGAAGCGCCAAAAACCTTCCAACGAGGAAGTATTAGAGAAACTCAGAATCCTATCAGAGCAAGTGGCACTCTTGGTGAATACGAATAAATACAAGCAACTTCTGGATCAGCTCCAACGTGAAATACAAATGGAGAGTGAAACCGCGAGTTACAACGTTGGTTTGAAAAGTATTCCCGAGGTAATTAATTACTTACTTGCTTATGTAATTACTTATGTATTAAACAAACTTATAAATTAACCGTACTTATGTTTTAACTATTGATTTAGGGTGTCACTCCATGTGTCCTATACTTGTCCTCGCCTACTCATCGGAAGGTGGGAAAAGGAAACTTGTACAATACTTTGGGAGAAGTATTGTACAATACTCTGATCCCTACGGGCCATGTCAAAGTATCGCCTATTGTTGCTTTTGAATCAACTGCACCGTTGCCCATACCGGACAACGATGGAGATATGCAGTTATTGGGCGACGCTATTGGTAGTTACATGGCATGGCCCACAAACCTTGTTGCCTGATGACTCTTCATCATATGCATAATTTTTATTGATTTTAGTCTTATTTATCTTTAATCATTAGTTAATTTAATGAGTTATTTAATATATTTTGTTGATTTTAGTTATTTAATTTAATGAAATGTTTTTGTTCTTATTTGCTTAATTAAGTAGAGATTTTTCGTAGTTTTGCGTTGTTACTTTGTTTTAGTGCAGTGCTGAATTTTGGTGAGAAATCAACATGACCTATTTGGAGTATTTCAGCCATATCTAGAGTTCTAGATGTCCAATTGGAGTCAATCCAAGTGCTAATGAAAGCTAAGATCCATATCTACAGCAGATGAGAAAAATGAGAAAAATGCAAAATACGTCAGACAGCAGATGTTGTGCGCCTGGAGCGCGCCCTGTGCGCCTGGAGCGCGCCCTGCGCGCCTAGAGCGCATTTCCCGCTGTTTAGTACTGCCAACGCGCGCCTGGGGCGCACCTGGAGCGCGTGACGCACATCAGCAATCATAAAAACGCAATTTTTTACTATTTTTGGATCTTTTTGACTCTTGGGAACTTGGGAGACTTGTGCCCTAACATAGAAACTCAAAGACGGCCGTTTCTAACGCCATTGAAGCAGTTTTATCAAGAATCATCCATGAATCATTCTTGTAATTCTTCTTTAATCCTTATCTTTTGTATCTCTGTTATGAGTAACTAAACCCTATTTGTTAGGGATGAGTGTAACCAGATGAAACCCTTATTTTTTCTGATTTGATTTCTAGTTATATGAATGAGTTTATTGAATTGTTTTTCTCATCTCTGTGCTTAATGGTTTTTATTGCTTGATCAACATTAAAATGTTCTACGATTTGTATTTTCAAACGGAAGTGGACTTTACGAATGCTTGAGATGAGAAATTCATGAATTTGTAGTCTAGGGATAGATGCAGGTCATGAAACCAATTAAATTAGTTGCAAAGCAATAATTTACAAGAGAATTTCTATACGGTAATGCTTAATTCTAATCTTAAATCTACTAAGGAATTAGGGGTTACTTTGGAATTAAAGGTTCTGTCACTAAGACATTAGGGCAAGAATAATAAAGAGAATTCGGTAATAATTCAATAAAGGAATTCAGTAATTAGGATCAAATTAGACACCAAGGTTAGATTCGAAGTGAAACTCATCCCTGACATTTTTCTCATTATAAAAGATCAATTTTATTACTGTTGTTAATTTCAGATATTATTTCAATCAACTTGGGAACCTTTTGTTCAATTTTAGTAATTAAATATAATTCAATAGTAAAACGCAATCCTTGAGTTCGACACTCGGTACTACCGTTTTATTATTACTTGCAACGATTCAGTACACTTGCTGAAACGCTATCATTGCCCTCGTTAAAAAGATTCCCAAAAACGAATCAGTTACATCTCCCGAAAAGGTTTGTCACATTTATTGCATAAGGTTTGTCATTTTTTCAGATTCAATAAACTAACATTTTACCTCATTTTTGTAGGTCCAAATAAATAAACCACCCGTACAGCCAAAAAAAGGCAGCAAACCTCAAAAATTGGAGGTTAATAGAGCTGTCAAATCACAAAGGCTGTCGGAAATAAAGCTGCCAAACTTGCAGCAAGAAAAAAACTGGATCGGGGAAAATCGGTCGCTGCTGCTGCTGCTCCTAAAATAAGTCAGCCATGCCTTGGTAAATATGGGGCGTGTCTTGACATCCAAGTAAAAAAGAACATGGGCAGCAGCGACGATTCGCGCATCGTACCCATGACTAAAGATATATTCGGAGATGAGTATGATGAATTTCTCGAAAAGGAGCACATATACGAACTTCTCGAACATATGGAGCTCAGTGCTACTGTAATGATCTTGTACATAAGGTAAAAAATATTTTTAATTTCATTTGTTGGTAATTAATTAAATGTATTGGTAATTAATCTAGTTTAAAATTTTCAAATAAATACTCATTCTTGTCTCCGCATAAGATGTTGATGTGGAATCTCGATCTAGAAAATGTAAAGAAATACATTGTAGATATATTATTAGGAAATATAAAAAAGGATAAATTGTTCTTCGCACCATATAATTCAGGGTACGTAATTTTATCTTTTTTAATTGATGAGAATTTAATTTATTAGTTGTGTATAAACAAAATTGCTTAACCAATTTTTTGTTGTTGTAGGGCACATTGGGTGCTATTTGCAATCAATGCGGTCTCTGAAGTTATATACTATTTGGATCTCGTGCATTGCAATTACAAAAATCACTCCGAAATAAAGACTATATTCGACACGTAAGTAATATTCATTTATTTCTTACACATATATATAAATAAGTGTTTGTTCATGCTAAAATAATCGCATTTATTCATCCGATAGTGCCTTAAAAGTTTTTCGAGCTCAAAGAGGTGCTACAGTGTCGAAGCAAAAGTCTAATAACATTACATGGATCCCAATAAAGTACCCTCGTCAAACAAATAACATCGACTGTGGGTACTACGTATTGAGATTCATGAAGGAGATTGTTGACAAGAATAAAACTATTATTCCATAAAAGGTACAGTATTTTGATTATATGATTTTCATATATAAATTATCTATATATTTGATACTAACTTAATATAATATGTTCAATTTTTATATTGCAGTACTTTGACAATTCCAGTCCATCATATTCTGAGCAAGATCTAATGGAATTAAAGGAAGAATGTTGTGAGTATGTGCTTGAAATGAAATTTATTTGATTTTCTGGGAAATAGCATGCTGCTGGGCAAGGGATCTGAATATTATATGGTAGCTAGTGCATATTTTGTATATTTTTTTAGTTATTATATGTATATGATCATAGGATAATATATAAACATGCATATGAATATGTTGTAAATTAGGTTTAATGTATATGTAGTTAATTAAGTTGTAAATTATTGTGTTACAGGGTTATATATATATATATATATATATATATATATATATATATATATATATATATATATGTATGTATCTGATTGTTTGAACTGCTTATTGTAAATTACAGCGTTAAAGGGTTATATATATGTATCTGGTTGTGTTGTGTGGTGTGAACTGATTCTGGTTGTGTTGTATTGTGTGAACTGGTTCAAAATAATTTTGGATAAAAAGATAAAAGACAGCACTTTATAAAAAAAAATGCCATAAAAAGCTAAAAAGGGCTTTTCAAATATATATAGCGCTTTAATAATAAATAAAAAATACACATTTTACAGCGCTTTTTTGAAAAAGCGCTGTAAAATGTGCATTGGGTGGACATTTTACAGCGTTTTTTCTTAAAAAGCGTTGTAAAAGGTACACCAAAATATGAATTATGTGTCTGCATTTTACAAAAAGCGTTGTAAAAGGTACACCAAATATATGAATTATGGGTCTGCCTTTTACAGCGCTTTTTTTAAAAAGCGTTGTAAAATCTGCACCTAGTATACGAATTTTATACGCACGTTTTACAGTGCTTGTTTTAAAAAGCGCTGTAAAATATGCATAACAAGCACGCGTTATATTTACATGATTTATAGCACTTTTTTAAAAGCGTTGTTGTATATTTTACAGCGCTCGATTCCACAGCGCTTTTTTTTTTTTTGAAAAAGTGCTGTAAAAGGCTTAAAAAAAGCACTGTAAAAGGCTATTTTTGGCGTAGTGTTATAAGGCCATGGATCTTTAAGAGTTCTAAGTTGCAATGGCTAGTCTTTGTTGAGAATGCCACTTATTCCTCATTTCACTCCCTTTAACCGATTCATGACTTCATTATCAAGTTTCCAGCACAAAAATTTCCAAGTGTCGACCATAAAAAGTTTATATTTACTTCCTTTCGAATTTTGGATCACACCACTCGCTCGAAGCTCTAATATTTTTATCTTTGATTTATTTATTCAAAAAGTTAACCTTTCGATCTATGTAGCTTTATATTAGTATTTTCATGTTGATCCTTGATTCGAACTCCGAAATCGAATTGTTGAATTTTATATATAACTTATGCCCCTTAAAAAATACTGATTAAGTTATGGGTATCATCTCGAATTGGTATTTTTTACTTTAATTAATATAATATTCAAATTGTAAAACATCTTGATGGCTACCCTTGAAAATTTCAACCGTTTTCCATCATGATTGCATGTCGTAACTTCCTCATGCGGTAGTGGAGCGCCTCAAATCTAGCAACATCAGTTGATTATCGCCCACATCAACAATTGTGGGTTAACTTTGTTAACATCGTGATATAGGTTTTCCTATCTGTAAAATTTAAATTATCCTTTATTAACATTTTTATTTTATTTTTCCTTGTACATTTGGACGTGTTAGTTTATTCAATCTTTATCTCTTAATTTCTAACTCCAAAACTTTTCTACCTTTGTCATGTTTTCTAGTTTTCGGACATCGAATATTCCTTATGTGGCTTCTCAATCATCCTAACCTGGTAAAAAGGTCAACTACAATATGTTCTTGAGTTGGATGATGATTAAGCCAAAACAACTATTTGGCGATTTTAGGTATTTATTCTTTTCCTTTTAGAAAACCAAACTTGTCCTTTCTTAGGTTTGGTAATCGTTTAGTAACTGTCATCAACATGTTGGGTCTTTCTTTCCTCATCATTCTTCATTGGAACCAAATGGTACCTCTAACACATAACAAAGCTATCATTGGAACCAAATGGACTTTTAGAAACAAATTGTATGAAAATGGTAAGGTAATTAGGAATAAAGCAAGACTTGTTGCTCAAGTATATAATTAGAAAGAAGATATTGATTACAATGAAATCTTTGCTCTTATAACAAGGTTAGAAGCAATTATAATTCTTCTTGCATATGTTGCTAAAAAATGCATACAAGTTTTTAAATGGATTATAAAAGTAATTTTCTGAATGGTTTTTTAAATGAAGAAGATTTTGTGAAACAACCTCGTGGATTTGAAGATGAATTGAAACCAAATCATGTTTTCAAATTAACAAAAGCACTTTATGGTCTGGAACAAGCTCCAAGAGCTTGGTATTAAAGACTAAATCATTCTTAAAATAAAATGGATTTTCAAGAAAAAAAATTGACACAACTTCTTTTAGAAAAATTGATAAATTAAATTTACTTATTGTACCAGTCTATTTGAATGACATTATATTTGAGTCCACTAAAGAACTCATGTGTACATAATTTCATGACCTCATGCAAAATGAGTTTCAAATTTGCAAATCATACAAACAAAGAATAACATTTTTATTTTTCTAGAAAAATATACAAAGGAACTTCTTAGAAAATTTAAGATGATTGAAGAAAAAATTATGCTTACCCCAATGCATCCTTCATTAAGTGCGGATATAGATGAGAAATGATAATTAGTTTCTGAAAAAGAATATAGAGGAATGATTATATTCCTACTTTATCCCACTTCTAGACAATCTAATGTTGTTTTTGTTGTAGGATTGTCATCAAGATTTCAATCTTTCCCCAAGGAACCTTTTCTTATTGCAGCAAATTTGTTTTTCGATATTTAGTACGTACTATTGTTTTTGGCCTTTGTTATATAAAAGGGTCACATTTGGATTTTGTAGCATATTGTAATGTTGATTATGTGAATATATTGACATCTAGGAATGGACCGATTGTGTTTCTCTTATTGAACCACACTACCCTCTCATCAATAGAAAGTTATACGATGCCTTAAAGGTCAAGGAATAACATGGTCAAAATTTTCTTTGATCCACTATTAATGGAACACAAATTGAACTCACTACATATCCCTTTCAAAAGCTTTGCCTCTTCCCAATGAAGGTAATGAATAATTCAAACCTTCTTGGTTTCTTTACATTGGCATTTCAAAACAAGATATTATCCATGAAAAGATCAAATTTGACATCTCATTGGTAGCCTCACAACTTCAATGTTTAGCCAAAATATTTTATAACGTGTGTCTTCACGCATTTCTATCTAGACTTGGCACCTTTGACATTATCACTAATACTAACCTATGTGTCATGTATAATCTCTAACATAAAATCAAATTAAATCAATCATACATGATCCTTCAACATATGGTTAACTACCTTTTCAACCCTAAAATACATGTTACCCTACAAAAGTGTTCAAACACTTCAGAGTTTTACTAGAAAATGAAGACCATGAAAATATTGTTTCAATGATTCACTAAGTAAACCTTACATCAAATTAAGATTTTTCTCACTGATCTTCCTACACCATCATCATCACAACCATCTTCACCGCTTCCCAAAATTGAGAAAATGGAAGCATCATCACCACTTGTTCCTCGTCCAAATAAACTTTGCTCAAATTCCAAAAAAAACTAATGAAATAAATGTTGAGGTCCTAGTGGCCAACGTTTTGAAAGAACTTCAGAGCACATGAAAAATACATGTACATTTTGCTGAAGAAAATATTCAAATTCCCAATGATTCAACACTGCAAGTTCCACCCACAAATGATCTTACCATCATTCGAAACAACTCCCGTCTTATTCAATTTGTTGACCATTTTAAGAAAGTTTCTACATATTTAACCTTGCAAACACCATTGGCTATTGCATGTTTTTAAACTCAACTAGCCATATATGCTTATCAAACCCCTCTCACATATGCCCCATTACCTTATGCTACTATATTAGAGTTTGCAGCCACACAATTCATGATCCTTCAACTCTTTCCCCCTCCACTTTGTCCTCCTACTTTTGGCTCATCCATACCATCTACAACCTCCAAAATTCAACATTTTTAGCCTATTTAAACCAAATAACAAAAACAATAACAAGAACAAGTACAAGAGGTAATGTAAACAACAATGATCTACAATTATATGAATAAATTTGCGATTTTTTTTATTGACACTTCCTTGCAAAATGAGAGAAGCCATTATTTGCCTAATTTCACATGTCTATTCCATTTCTATATCACGCATAGTCATATTTTGAATGCTTATAATTCAGTCTACCGTAGTTCAATAATGAAAAATAGAGTAAGTGAATGAAAATATTATATTGATATATAATAGCGTATAAAAGAATTTATTGAAATGTGTTCACAATTTAGAATGTAAAAATAATATAAAACACTATAAATGTCCTATCACAATTTTTGAAAATACAAAAACAATTGCAAAAGTTTATTGAGTTCATGTTTTGTACTTCTTTAGTTAAAGAAAAGCCAAAAACACTACAAAATTTTGTACCATATATTATTTAACAACTCCAAACTTATTGTATGCTAATTGGTATCCTTCATCACAAAACTTAATACGTACATTATGAAAGGAAAAAAAATAACTAAGCCGATTAACTAATTGATCGTTTAGAAAAGCCTACACATGTTTCCTCCTAACAATATCCATGAATGATGCAGAGGGTATTTTCACATCTTACCATCACAATGAAATTGTATCTTCATTTTTACAATATTAATATAAAGAAATAAAGAAAATATGAACTAGGAGAAGAAAATCGACAAAGTCTAACAAAAAGCATCAAATTTTATTAGTATGAGCGTGATTGGAAGAAAAATTCCTCGATTTCTACAAACATTAATTGTTTTGGGAAGAAAAATGGGGTTGGTGCACAATTTGTATAAATATATTTCAACTATGGACGGAAAAAAAGAGTTCGGACCAATGAAAGAGAGGGTAGAACTTCATATATAATGGAATGATTGGCTCCATTTTTATAGTAGAACTTGAAGGTCATTCATGATAGTAGTTGGACGTTTGGTTTTAAGGCCATAAAATATTTAAATGACTTGAGTTGGATAAATGGGAATTTAAAAAAAAGATATTATTGTTTGGATATTTGCATAATGATTGGGACGTCCAATGAAAATGGAGAATTTGAAGGTCATTATTGGTGGTGGTGTGGCACATGGTTTCAATGTATTGAAATAATTACATGACTTGAATTTCATTCACGGGGATTAAACAAAAATTTATTGTTTGAACAATAGCATAATGGTTTAGGCGGTCATTGAACTTTACCACCGATTGTAATTGTCGTCTTCAAATACCTAAACGCATTGACAAAATTTTAAATGTGCACCTTTTAGTATTCTATGAAGGTGAGGGATTGGCTTGTGAGCATTAGTGTTTAGTGATTTTTAAATGAAAAGAAAATATTGAGGCATGTTCAATAAGGTTTCAACTACATAGTAGAAATTCTTTATATAGATTATGAGTGATATTTATATATTATGGTGAATTTGAAGTTAGTTAATTTGTAATTGTAACCATTAATTCATTTTCTAGTTTATTAATTTGGTAAAATAGAATATAGTTGATAGATTTATTTTTAGTGTTAACATTTGAATTAAGTACATTAATGATATATATTGAAATTTTGAACATAATACACGAAACTAATTATAAAGATGAACATTAATTATGAGATAAGATAAAGTGATGTATTAAACTCAGTATCTTTTATATAATAAATAAAATAAAAAAGATAATTAGATACTAGACAAGTATAATAACCAAAATATCATAGAAAGAATATCTTTTTCTCAATAATAAAAGAGAAGAAACAAAAAAAATGTACATTACATACCATGTGAAATTTTAATAAACTTCTCTAGGACACATAGGACATGTGTTACATGTATCTAACCACTTCATGATACACTTTTGATGATATATATGCACAAATGGGTCAGGCAATTGAATAGCCTCTGATCCAACCAAAAACTCTACGAGACAGATACAACATATCAGATCTTCATAATTTTCTTCAATTATAATTCTTTTAAAGTTGTCGTCAAATCGTCTTTGGGTATCGCAAGAAACAGAGGCCAGTGTTGTTGATGGCGGTGATAAAAAGAGAAACGTGGTTGTGGTTTTTGTGCGGTGAATCAGTGGCAGAAGCGTAGCCTCAGTTGCGCGGTGATTGAAGCAGAAAACAGAAACCTCAACAAGAATCAGACAAGTAGTAAGATGAATTAACAAACAACGCATACCCAAATATATATATATATATACGCGCCCGCAACGGTAATATTTTTGTTTGAATGACCGATCAAATACTTAGGTTAGCTATTGACAACGTTAGCGCGCGGGAATGTATTCATTGAGTGTTCAACTGCTAATAAATAATCTTTCACTCAATCTCTTGATCTCTCATCGTATAACGTGTTCCCTTTCTCTTGATTTAATTAATTGTATTTTTCTTTCCTAAATGTCCTGATTTGTGGATCCTTTAATTCCACTAATTGACATCTTGTTTGTTGTTTATGCTACAGAGTAGTTAGTTACTTGCTTAATGCCTTAACCTACCATTCTTTACATATCAGGTTAATTGAATTTGATTTATGTGTTATACTTTTTTTCTACTCAACACTTTGTTTGCTACTCAAGACCTCTAAAGACTTGATGATAATGGACTTCAACAATCAAACTTTGTCTGCTACTGCATAACAGAAAATGGATCCGTTGCATCACATGGTCAAGTAGTAAATACATGTCATGTTACGTAAATAACTCATTGTAAGTCTATAAATCTATGATGAAAAATATACAAAAGAAGATAAAAAGGTAGTTATGTTGATAAGTTGTAATTGAGGAAGGAAAATCCAAATAAAGTTAAATTTTCTAGTATCATTAGAATTCTAGTCAATGGTTGCTAACATGATGATTCTTAGACCTTTTCCTGAAATTATTTTGTGGTGGAGCGCCTTACCTTGTGTGACTGAAAAAGTTGTTGGATTCTAGCTTCCAACACTATAGCATTAGCATAGACATCTTTGTAACTAATTCTAACAATTTACTAAAGTTTATGTGGAGAATAGATATACAATAGATATAATTAGTTTTTAAATTTTACTTTTACTCTGATATAGATTCCTAACTTTTCATTAGATCTTTTTCTCTTACATGCTTACCCCATATATATTTTAGTTTATAGTTCTTTTGGTTTCCAAACATGGTGAGAAAGATTCACAAAACAAACTAAACTATTGACATATTAATTAAATCTAATTTTCTTAATAAACTCTTAGCCTAATATGATTTCTTGTAAAACATGATATAGCAAGAGTTTATACAAACTTTGAGGAAGAAGTTCTAGTATTCGTTTTATCTCTAGCTTATGGATGATCAAGATTTTAGCCTATCCAGTTGATTATGTTTGTGCATTTAATTGTATTAGTGATTGGTTTTCATCTATATTACATTTAGAATATTACCTTGGTTTTCATTAGTAATTGGTTTCCATCTATATTACATTTTTAGAATATTACATTTAGAATATTACATTAGTAATTGAAGTCATGTGATGTTCTGAATGATGTTTAATATGAAGAGAGAATCAAACATCTTTCAGAACATCACATGACTTCAATTAATTTGAATTTTTTTAATTATTGTAGTCATTTAAACCCATAAATTTATGTTTAATTTTCTTGCTTTAAATAGTTACAATTTAGATAATAACATCCTGAAACAAATAGAAAAACAAAGAAAATTATAAAGTAATTTAAGTGAAACATGTTCTGTATAGAAAAAAAAAAACAAATATTCTTATCAACATATGAAATAACATTACATAACAGTAAAGAAATAATATTGCATAACAATAAATATTCCTTTCCATATTCTTAATCGTATTATTCTATTTGTTATAATTTCAAAAGATGCAAGTGAATTATTTTAACTTCAAAACTCCAAGTTATGCGTTGTTTTTGGAGATCACACGTACATGCTTAATATTTGTTAAGCTATGAGGGTGGTTTGAACAAAAGGTATTTTGATTTAGTTATTTCCCATTTTTATGAAATCGGTTTGTAAGGTGAAGAGTGCCTCTTAAAATTATGCTAGTGTTGAGGTTTGCCAAGGAGTAGTATGTAAGATTATCGTGTCCACATAGTTTTATTTGTAATATCAACACCTCAAGTTTAGATTTCTATGAATTCTATTTATTTTTTCTATTATCAATCTCTCTTCTAAACTATTAACAAAAATTTATCATTCAATATAACATTTTTTTGCATAAATTAATTATTTGATTATCATACAAAAAATACAATTAATTGAAAATATAAAGAACTATATTTCATCATACAAGAATCTTAATCTCAATTATAGTTAGTCACTATTCAAATGATTGATTAAGGGATGCAAAGGTTTACCATCTCAAACATGTAAATAAAACAATAGTAATTTAGTTGAGATTATAAAACTCTAAAAGTGTATGATTTTTTGCTCCAATCACACTCCTAAGTTTTCAAAGTTGTCAATCCTCTATTTAGTTTCTCATATTTCTGATGCTACGTTTATACCACAACATTCTCCTTCTTTTGCAATAACTTTTCCTTTTTTGACAATATTTTCTTATCATAAAATTCAATCTCCTTAAAGTGTGCAACATATCTCTTTCTGGTATCTTAAACTTGATATTTTTTCACTAAAAACATAATTAATTTGATCAATTAGAGTTATTTTAGCATCTTAGGATCAATTATACAAATATAATAAATAAAAGAATAAATAAGAAAAAATTGAAATTAAAACTATAAATTAAGATAATATAGAAGGTAAAGACCCTATTAAACTCCTATAAAAATCAATTTATCAGTTGATTTATTTGCAAAATGAGAGAAATTCAAAAGATTGTTATCCAATAGATTAAAAGCTATGAACATCGAAATAGCTTTTAATATAGATTTTCACATTACTTTTTGGGAGTATGTAGGAAGTCGTTGGCCTAGGGCGCGATCAATTGAAGGAATAATTTTTTTTAAACTTAGTTAGAGGTCGCTGGCGTGGGAAACGACCTCAAACTAGGAGTGATATTTTTCTTTTGGCAGTTTTACTAATTATTATATCATTTTAATAATTGTTATTATTTATTTAATAAATTGAAAATAATACAATAATGATAATAAATAATACATTAATAATAATAATTAGTAATACATTAATAAATAATAATAAATTATTATTATTAATATAAAAAATGATTATAATAAAAAATAGACTAAATCCACCTGTGATGCCTTAGTTTAATTTCAGTTAACGTTTTAGTCATTTATTTTTTTCTCGATTGGGTCCTTTATTTTAATTTTATGTGATAATTTGATCTTTTATGTTTTAAAATATCAACAATGTAATCCTTATTTTTTGCAAAAATTTGAAAAATTCATCAAAAATTTCAAATAAAACCCATAAAATTAATTATCATCCTCAATATAATACAATTTCATCAAAATCATAAATTAAATCTTTAAATAAACTCGTATTTTCATCTCTAACAACATCAAATAAAGAATGACAAAAATATGAGTTTATTTGAAGATTTGAGTTACGAATTTGATGAAATTTGTTTTAGATTAATTTTATGGGTTTTGTGTAAAATTTTTGATGAAATTTTAAATTTTTTGTAAAAAAAATGGATAACATTGTTGATATTTTAAAACATAAAATATTAAATTGTCACTTAAAATTAAAATAAAGGACCAAATTGGAAAGAAAAAAAAAGATAAATGACTAAAACGTTAACTGAAATTAAGTTAACGGACCACAAGTTGTATTTAGCCTAAAAAATAATTAAAATAAAAAATAGTAAATTATATTATAAATTTTAAAGAAAATACATAAAAAAGGAATAAAAATTGTATTAATAACATGAAACAGAATACATTATATTAACTAACAAAAATATATAGAGAAAAAAACATTAAATATATACTATTGATGTCCACCTAAATGACTTTAAGTTTCACATCTAGGATGTCGTCGAACTCATCTAGCTCTTTCAACTAGTTGAGGTTCTTCTAGTTCATCCTGATTTTGATTATTATGTTCAATGTAAGTTATTCTAGCGAAGAGGATGAAACATACTACAATTTACATTGAGGATAATGATCAAAATCAAGATGAACCGGAAGAACCAAGGTAGACATGAACAATATAAATTTGATGTTTTTTCTCTATATATTTTGTTAGATAATTTAATGTATTTTGTTTCATATTATTAATTTTTTTTTCTTTTTTAATGTATATTCTTTGAAATTAATAATATGATTTACTATTTTTAATTTTAATTATTTTTAATAATAATGATTTTTAATAATAATAATAATAACAAAATATTATTATTTATTATTAATATTTTATTTATTATTATTATTATTATTATTTATTAATGAAATAAAAAATTTATTCAATCTAATTATTTCACATACTCATGTATTAACCATTGATTTAGGGTGTCTCATCGAATAGTTGAGAAAGGAACATTGTACAATATATTGGGAGAAGTATTACACCATAATTCATTCCCTTTCGGTCATGTTAAAGTATCACATGTGATTGTTTTAGAACCACTAGCACCATTGCTTATACCCAACAACGACGGAGGTATGAATTTTTTGGGAGAAGTAATAGATAGTTACGTGGTGGCTAAAAAATAATGTTGACATAGATACGATATGTTTAATTGTATGATTACGATTGATTATGTTTTAATTGTTGATTTTTTCGCTGTTAACTTTGATTTTACATTTATTTATATTTTTACAACGTCTAAAGGGAATGATGAAAAGATTCCTTACAACGAGTCAGTCACTTTATCAAAAAATGTTTGACATATACATCAATCAACTGTATACGAAATGATTAACTTACTATAATAACTAACAAAATGATCAACCTCGTTTTTCAAATTCAAGCAAAACCTACCGAAATTTTTTAAGAAGGTTGATTCAAAAAATAAACCCGTCGCTAAAATAAATCACTACGCGAAAAATAGGATTTTACAGTGCTTTTTTTAACCAATTTACAACACTTTTTCAAAAAAAAAAAGGGATATGTAATTCATTCCCTTTCGGTCATGTTAAAGTATCACATGTGATTGTTTTAGAACCACTAGCACCATTGCTTATACCCAACAACGACGTAGGTATGAATTTTTTGGGAGAAGTAATAGATAGTTACGTGGTGGCTAAAAAATAATGTTGACATAGATACGATATGTTTAATTGTATGATTACGATTGATTATGTTTTAATTGTTGATTTTTTCGCTGTTAACTTTGATTTTACATTTATTTATATTTTTACAACGTCTAAAGGGAATGATGAAAAGATTCCTTACAACGAGTCAGTCACTTTATTAAAAAATGTTTGACATATACATCAATCAACTGTATACGAAATGATTAACTTACTATAATAACTAACAAAATGATCAACCTCGTTTTTCAAATTCAAGCAAAACCTACCGAAATTTTTTAAGAAGGTTGATTCAAAAAATAAACCCGTCGCTAAAATAAATCACTACGCGAAAAATAGGATTTTACAGTGCTTTTTTTAACCAATTTACAACACTTTTTCAAAAAAAAAAAGGGATATGTAATTCATTCCCTTTCGGTCATGTTAAAGTATCACATGTGATTGTTTTAGAACCACTAGCACCATTGCTTATACCCAACAACGACGGAGGTATGAATTATTTGGGAGAAGTAATAGATAGTTACGTGGTGGCTAAAAAATAATGTTGACATAGATACGATATGTTTAATTGTATGATTACGATTGATTATGTTTTAATTGTTGATTTTTTCGCTGTTAACTTTGATTTTACATTTATTTATATTTTTACAACGTCTAAAGGGAATGATGAAAAGATTCCTTACAACGAGTCAGTCACTTTATCAAAAAATGTTTGACATATACATCAATCAACTGTATACGAAATGATTAACTTACTATAATAACTAACAAAATGATCAACCTCGTTTTTCAAATTCAAGCAAAACCTACCGAAATTTTTTAAGAAGGTTGATTCAAAAAATAAACCCGTCGCTAAAATAAATCACTACGCGAAAAATAGGATTTTACAGTGCTTTTTTTAACCAATTTACAACACTTTTTCAAAAAAAAAAAGGGATATGTAATTCATTCCCTTTCGGTCATGTTAAAGTATCACATGTGATTGTTTTAGAACCACTAGCACCATTGCTTATACCCAACAACGACGGAGGTATGAATTTTTTGGGAGAAGTAATAGATAGTTACGTGGTGGCTAAAAAATAATGTTGACATAGATACGATATGTTTAATTGTATGATTACGATTGATTATGTTTTAATTGTTGATTTTTTCGCTGTTAACTTTGATTTTACATTTATTTATATTTTTACAACGTCTAAAGGGAATGATGAAAAGATTCCTTACAACGAGTCAGTCACTTTATCAAAAAATGTTTGACATATACATCAATCAACTGTATACGAAATGATTAACTTACTATAATAACTAACAAAATGATCAACCTCGTTTTTCAAATTCAAGCAAAACCTACCGAAATTTTTTAAGAAGGTTGATTCAAAAAATAAACCCGTCGCTAAAATAAATCACTACGCGAAAAATAGGATTTTACAGTGCTTTTTTTAACCAATTTACAACACTTTTTCAAAAAAAAAAAGGGATATGTAATCGAGCGCTGTAAAAGATACAACAACGCTTTTTTAAAAGCAAAAAGCGCTATAAAACATGTAGATATATTGCGCGCTTGTTATGCATATTTTACAGCGCTTATTTGAAAAAACGCTGTAAAATACGCACACATTATATGCATTATTATGCACTTTTTACAGTGCTTTTTCAAAAAAGCGCTGTAAAAGGTGCAAAACTTTTTTTTTTTTTTTAAAATCGTTGTAAATTAAATTTTTGAAAAGAGCATTTTAGTTTTTTATCACATTTTTTTTAGAAAACACCGTCTTTTATTTTTTTTTTCAAAATTATTTTCATCCAGAATCAGTTCACAATCAGCTCACACAACAACAAAACCTATTCAAATACATATTCATAATCTATTCACACAATCAGTACACAAACACATAACTATATAACTTTACTTTATATATTAATTTACAACAGAACATTCAGATACATATATATAACTTAATTAACTACATATACATTAGACATATATTGTACACCAACACATATTCATATACATGTTCATATATTGTGTCTTATTCATATACATATAACTAACATAATACACAAAATATAACTAGATACCATATAATATTCAGATCCCTTGCAGCATGCTATTTCCCAGAAAATCAAATAATGTTCATTTCAAGCACATAATGACACCAGTCTTCCTTTAATTCCATTAGATCTTCCTTAGAGTATGTTTGACTGGAATTGTTAAAGTACTGTGCAATATAAAAATTGAACATATTAAGTTAGAATCAAATATATAGATAATTTATATATGAAAGTCATATAATGAAAATACCGTACTGCTTCTGGGATAATAGTTTTATTCATATCAACAATCTCCTTCATGAATTGCAATACATAGTACCCATAGTCGATTTTGTTTATTTGACGAGGGCACTGTAAAATAAAACATATAAGTCAATACAATATTTGTGCATTGATCGTAAAGACATATATTTGTAAATAAAAATTTAAAGGCATATATTTCAAACCTTTATTGGAATCCATGAGATGTTATTAGACTTTTGCTTCGACATTGTAGCACCTCTTTGAGCTCGAAAAACTTGTAAAACACTATCGAATAAATAAATGTGATTATTATAGCATTAACAAACACATTATTTATATATATATATATATATATATGTAAGAAATAAATAAATATTACTTACGTGTCAAACATAGTCTTTATATCGGAGTGATTGTTGTAATTGCTATGCAAGGGATCCAAATAGTATATAACTTCAGAGGTTGCATTGATTGCAAATAGCACCAAATGTGCCCTTCAACAACAAAAATTTGGTTAAGCAATTTTATTTACACAACTAATAAATTAAAACCTCATAAATTAAAAAAGATATAAATAAATAATATATAATTACGTACCCTGAATTATATGGTGCGAACAACAATTTATCCTTTTCTATATTTCCTAATAACATATCTACAATGTAATTCTTTACAATTACTGGATCGAGTTTACACATCGACAGCTTATGCAAAGACAAGAACGAGTATCTATTTGACAATTTGCGCATGCACACAACCTTCTCATACAAAAACCTTCAATGAAAATTTCAAACTAGATTAATTACCAATAAATTTAATTAATTACCAATAAATGCAATTAAAAGTATTTTTTACCTTAAGTACAAACTGATAACAGTAGCACTCAGCTCCTTATGGTTGAGAAGTTCGTTTATGTGCTCCATTTTGAGAAATTCTTCATACACATCTCCGAATATAGCTTTATTCATGGTTATGATGCGCGAATTATCGTTGCTGCCCATATTCCTTTTTACTTTGATGTCAAGACACGCCCAGTATTTAGCAAGGCATGGCTAACTTATTTTAGGATCAGCAGCAGCAGCGACCGATTGTCCCCGATCCAGTTTTCTAGCTGCAACTTTGCAGCTTTATTACCCTCCAACTTTTGTAGTTTGTCAGCTCTATTACCCTCCAATAATTGAGGTTTGCCGACTTTATTTTGCTTTGCGGGTGGTTTATTTGATTGAATCTGAAAAAATGAGGTTAAATGTTAGTTTATTGAATCTGAAAAAATGACAAGCATTAGGGAGTAAATGTGACAAACCTTTTTGGGCGATGTAATTGATTTGTTTATGGGAATCTTTTTATCATTCCCTTTAGGCTTTTTCAGCATCTAAATATAAATGTGAAATTAAAGTTAGGAGCAGAAAAAAAAATCAGCAATTAAATATACATATCAATTAAACATACATTTCAATTAATTAAATATACCTTATCGAGGGCAATAAGATGTATGTGCCATGCCACGTAACTACCAATTGCTTCGCCCAAAAATTGCATATCTCCATTGTTGTCTGGTATCAGCAATGGTGTAGTTGGTTCCAAAGAAATAATTGGTGATACTTTGATATGGTCCTCAGGGATCAGTGTGTTGTGCAATACTTCTCCTGAAGTATTGTACAATTTTCCCTTTCTGACCTTCCGATGAGTAGGGGAAGATAAGTATAGCACGCATGGCGTGACACCCTAAATCAATGGTTAAAACATAAGTATGGTTAATATATAAGTATATTTAATACATAAGTAATTACATAAGTAAGTAATTAATTACCTCGGGAAGACTTTTGAGACCGATGTGGCAACTCGTGTTTTCACTCTCCATTTGTATTTCATATTGGAGCTGATCCGGGAGTTGCTTGTCTTTGTTCTTCTTCACCAAAAGTGTCATTTGCTCTGTAAGGAGTTTGAGCTTCTCTAATACTTCCTCATTGGATGGATTTTGGCGCTTCTCTTGGGAAAAATAGCTTTTATGAGTTATGCCAAATCCTTTGCACCTAACCTGACTAGAATACGCAGGAACATTAAACACTTTACCCAGAATGTCCCTGCAACTAGCTTTGTGGCCCTCTTGATTTTCAGAAATTTGTTCGATAGTCTCCTAAAATACATGTAGGATTAAAAAGATAAGTTCAATATCATTTTTAAAATAAAAAATTAAAAAGTATTCAAGTGATAAAATACAATATTAAAAAATATTAAAGTGATAATATACTTACACAAAGTTCTATTACTTTTTGGACATTTTCATTGTCAACCACTCCCTCTTTATTTACACGAGCTTCCTTCCACAATATATGACGACCCAAGGGTTGATTGGATTGGGTGTCTTGTCGCTATTCGTTAAGATCATAAAAAAAATATTAGTTAGAAACTATAGTTTATTATACAAACTACTTAATTATATAAAAGTGATATTTAATTACTTACAAGTTTTTGCTCAAGACGTTCATATCCCATACGTGATTTTTTGTATAGGTGTTTCAGATTTCTTGCCCTTTCGCGATTTGCCTTACTTATATTCTATATAAAAAAATAGCAATCATGTAAAAATGTAAAATACGCTAAAAATATGAATAATAAAACACAAATGTTAATAAATTAATCACTTACGACAAACGTGGGGTCCGAACTTTTGGATACAAATGCACTCCATTCATCATTTGATATATAATGTTTATATATTCTTAGAGCTTCAACTTTTTTATTTCCTTCTCTATCTTTTAGATATAAATTAGAGAGGTGAGATCTAAATCCCCGGTGGATTTTCCTAACAACTCTCAATACATAACTCTTTCAATGAAAAAAATCTCAATACATAACTCAAAAGAAGTCTGCAAGCGAAATAAAGATATAGTTTGAGTAAAGTATTTCAATGAAAAAAATTATAAATGACAAAAGAGTGGATCAAAAAAGTTACTTGAATGTCATTCCATAGTATATCTTTGGCATCCTTCAACCCCTTATCTCTCCAATCATCAATCGTAATTGGGATATTTTGACGAACAACAACCCCAATGTAACTTACAAACATGGAGGTGTTGGGGTCAATTGGCTGACCACTCTCATTCCATCCAACCTAATAAACTCATATAGTAAGTACATGCTATTAAAAAAAGATAAAAAAAAGCAAATAGAGTATAGTATACCTCAAATTTAATGCCATTGATCCTTACTTTAATGACCTTTTTCATTATAGTTTCACCAATTTTGACTTCATTTTCATAAGTCTTAGTGTTGACAACTTCTTGATTTTGACATTCTAAATCTTTGGTGGTATCCATTTATCTACAACAAGTTCAACATGCAGTTTAGTATAACTTCAACAAGCTCAACATGTAGTATTCTAAGTACATATCAATATCAGTATATCTTAAACAAGCTCAACATGCATTTTAGTGATTACAAAAAATAATAACATCAATACATGAATAATGAGGATTCGACGAAATTCGAAATGCGAAGAAAAGAGGGTTCGCAGAAATACGGTTCGCAGAAATATGGTTTGATGAAATACGTAATGAGGGTTACGTATTTCAATGAAAAGATATTATGTGCAATGGGAGAGATGATTGTGGATGGAAATAAGGTTTGAAATGAAGGAGATGATCGTGGAAATAATGTTCGTAATGGAAGAGATGATAGGGTTTGCAATGGAAGAGAAGAACGATGAAGGTTGAGATGATAGTGAAATTTACGTAGTGAAGAGGAAACTGAAGCGGTTTACTGTTATATATAAAACCCTTTTACAACGCTTTTTTATAAGCCCTTTACAGCGCTTATTAGAAAATCACTCTAAAAGGCCTAAGCCTTATACAACATGTAAGACCCGTAATTTTAAATCCTAAGTTATACAATTTTAGGGTATTTTGTGTTAAATTGCTTAGGCTTTTAACCCAGTTTTCGGTATTTAGTGAGTTAAACGCCGAAAATATATTTTTGGAAATTGGATTAAAATTATTTGTCGAAGAATAATTTTTTTATGTTTCGAAGAATTTAATTATGGGCGGTTTTGTTCAAAATATCTCAGGTTGCTGAAAATTGTATTTGACAATTGAGTTGCGACGAGAGTAGATATTTTTATCAAAATAATTGGAGATGTGAGTGAAGTAATGGATGTGAGAGTTGTTAGATATTTATTGGTTTAGGTTTAATTATTATATATATATATATTATATATATATATATATTTTATATTATTAATATTAGTATTATATAAGTATATGTTTGGAAGGAAAAAGGAAATGGAAAGGAAAAGAAAGGAAATATAAAGGAGAGAAAAACAAGGGAAAGAAAGCCAAGGTAGAGAAACACAAAATTTTCCTTCTTTTTCCTCTGCGCGTGCGAGAACCTTCCCCCTCTTCTTCCATTTTCGCTTTTCTTTGCTTCCTTTTACTCAAGAATAGACACCCAAGGCTTAGTGGGTGATAGGACAAGGATTACTCAACTTCACTCTTCCTCTTTGATCCAAAAACGAAGAAAAACGGTATTAGGGATTCAAACACAAACCTTCCCGTTTCACCTAGATCTAATCTTCGTTTCGCGAAGAGATAGAAGGGAAAGTTGCTAACTACCACGCTACGGTGCTAGGGGACCAACTTTGGAAGCGGCATTGCGAGCGGAGATTTCACCGGATTTGCTCGCGGTACTGTAATCGCACGTTAAAGCTAACGTAAAGGTAAGGGCTCCTTCCAAACTTCTAGTTTGCATTTAGGGACTTACCTGGGGTTGTGTGGAAAAGGATTTTGTTAGGGTTAAAGTGTTGATTTGGGGGAAAATGAATTTAACTCATTTGTGTATATTTTGAGTAAATGAAATTTGATGTATTTGAGTGTTATGATTGCGTTGATTTGTGTTCATCGTACATGGCGTGTTCATACTTGATGCTTGTTGATTGATGTGATTTGGTGTGAATCGTGGATTGAATTTGATAACATGTTTGAGATGTGTTTTGTGCGGTTTGTTTGGAAAAATGATTTGGTGTGAATTATGGATTGAATGTGAAAGTATGTTTGGGTTTGTTTTGTGTGGAATTTGAAAACCATTAAGTTAAACGAGTATTAAGAATGGGGAATCTCTTAATGTCTCGTTTACTTAATGTGAGTTTGTGAAAATCGTTTAAGTTAAATGAGAATTAAGAATGGGGAATCTCTTATTGTCTCGTTTACTTAATGTTGTTTGAAAATCGTTTAAGTTAACTGGGCGTTAAGAATGGGGAATCTCTTAATGTCTTAGTTACTTAATGTTGTTTGAAAATCGTTTAAGTTAACTGAGCGTTAAGAATGGGGAATCTCTTAATGTCTTGGTTACTTAATGTTTGTTTTTGAAAATCGTTTCAGTGAAATGAGTATTAAGAATGGGGAATCCCTTAATGACTTGTTTACTGAATATTTTGTTGTGAAAATCGTTTAAGTTAAAAGAGTATTAAGAATGGGGAATCTCTTAATATTTGTGTTTGCTTAATGTGTGTTTTGTTTGTGAAAATCATTAAGTTAAATGAGTATTAAGAATGGGGAATCTCTTAATATCTGCATTTACTTAATGTTGTCGTAAAAATGATTTTGTGGAGAAATGAATTGTCGTGTTTTGACATGAATAGTGTAATAAATTTGTGAATATGTTTGAGTTTGCATTGTGTGGAATTTGAAAACCATTAAGTTAAACGAGTATTAAGAATGGGGAATCTCTTAATGTCTTGTTTACTTAATGTGTGTTTGTTGTTGAAAATCGTTTAAGTTAAATGGGAATTAAGAATGGGGAATCTCTTAATGTCTCGTTTACTTAATATTTGTTTTGAAAATCGTTTAAGTAAAATAAGTATTAAGAATGGGGAATCTCTTAATGACTTATTTACTTAATGTTGTTTTGAAAATCATTTAAGTTAACTCGGCGTTAAGAATGGGGAATCTCTTAATGTCTTGGTTACTTAATGTTGTTTTGAAAATTGTTTAAGTTAACTGGGCATTAAGAATGGGGAATCTCTTAATGTCTTGGTTACATATTGTTTGTTTTGGTAAATCATGCTGACCCGTGATAGGTGGCACCTCGGTAAACTGTACTGACCCGTGATAGGTGGTACGTTTACGATTTACGTTTGGTAAATCGTGCTGACCTGTGATAGGTGGCACCTCGGAAAACTGTACTGACCCGTGATAGGTGGTACGTTTACGATTTACGTTTGGTAAGTTGTGCTGACCGGTGATAGGTGGCACCTTGGTAAACAGTGCTGACACGTGATAGGTGGTACGTTTACGACTTACGTTTCTTGGTGAATTGTGTTTGTCCGTGAGAGACTGCACAGGGGTTTGTCCGTGAGAGACTACGCCCTGGTGAAATTGTGTTTGTCCGTGAGAGACTGTACAAGTGTTTGTCCGTGAGAGACTACACCCTAGAAAATTGTGAATTGTTGGTTCATTTTGTCCGTGTGGGTATTGTGTTATAAGTGTTAAGTGTTATGTTTTGGAATTTGGTGATAACATGTTTGATTGCAATACCATTTCGAAACTCATGATGTTGTAGTAATTGTGTTATAAGTGTTAAGTGTTATGTTTTGGAATTTGGTGATAACATGTTTGATTGCAATACCATTTCCAAACTCATGACGTTGTAGTAATTGTGTTATAAGTGTTAAGTGTTATGTTTTGGAATTTGGTGATAACATGTTTGATTGTAATACCATTTCGAAACTAATGACGTTGTAGTAACTGTGTTATAAGTGTTAAGTGTTATGTTTTGGAATTTGGTGATAACATGTTGGATTGCAATACCATTTCGAAACTCATGATGTTGTAGTAATTGTGTTATAAGTGTTAAGTGTTATGTTTTGGAATTTGGTGATAACATGTTGGATTGCAATACCATTTCGAAACTCATGATGTTGTAGTAATTGTGTTATAAGTGTTAAGTGTTATGTTTTGGAATTTGGTGATAGCATGTTTGATTTCAATACTATTTCGAAACTCATGATGTTGTAGCAATTGCGTTATCGGTGCTAAGTGTTAAGTTTTGGAGTTGTGTATGAATGTGATTGAGTTAGTTTATGTATTTTTGGAAGAATATGCAGGAAAATCAATTTGGAAATCGATTGGCATTAAGTCAGTGGCTCAACTATGTTGTCAATGATTGCCCAATCGATTGAATTCAGCCCAGAGTTCAAATTTCACTAAGAACCTTCAGGAAATTGATTTGGAAATCGATTGACATTAAGTCAGTGGCTCAGCTATGCTGTCAATCGATTGCCCAATCGATTGAATTAAGCCCAGAGTTCAAATTTCACTAAGAACCTTCAGGAAATCGATTGACATTAAGTCAGTGGCTCAGCTATGCTGTCAATCGATTGCCCAATCGATTGAATTAAGCCCAGAGTTCAAATTTCACTATGAACCTTCAGGAAATTGATTGGCTTTAATACAGGGGCTCAGTTATCCATTCAATCAATTTCCCAATCGATTGGCTTAGTGGAAATTCTTAATTTGAGTTAGATAATCGATTGCTCAATTGATTTATCATTGTTTTAGTCAATTATGTATTACTTGATGGATTGAGAACTTGATTTTGATTTCAATTTTAATTTAGCAAGCATGATATGAACTTTTAGCATATGGAAAACCCTTCTAAGATGCATGATAAGTTGAAAAGGTTATTTGTGCATTGAAAAGTAAATGTTATGTGTTAACTGTTAATTTCGGTTGGTGACCCTTTACAACTATTGTGGAAATCTGGGCTTTGCCCTCAGATGAGAGTCAGGATGATCCTACCGGTTCGTACCCTACGGATGGGAATGTAGATGGGGATGCTTGATTGGAGCTACGTTAGGAGGATCTCACGGGGCATGTGGAGATCATTCAGGGTGTTTAGTAGTTTTGTAAAATGATCAGACTAGGTTGACACAGAGGGAACAAATGTCTTTCTTTTGGGTTGCTTTTATTTTTAAACTGGAAGATTGTACCACCTTTGTTATGTAAATATTTTGAATTCATATTTTGAGAACTTTTTCCGCTGCTTGTAAATTATAACGACTTAATTATTTATCCAAAGGTGTTACCTTATTTATTTCTCTGTTTTATTTTAATTCCTTTTGAAAAAAAAATACACCCTCGCTTTGAGAAACGGGGTGTTACACAACACTTGTTTGAAAAGCGCTCTAAACGACCTCTTTATTTAATTTTAAAAAAAGACTCTTTTGCAGTGCTTTTTCCAATAAGCGTTGTAAAAGACCTCATTGTTTTCTAATATTATATGAATGTTTTTTTAAAGCCTTTTACAACGCTTGTTGGAAAAGCGCTCTAAAAGGCCTCCTTATGTTATTTTAAAAAGGCTCTTTTACATCACTTATTTGAAAAATCATTGTAAAAGACCTCCTTGTTTTCTTATGTTATACAAATGTTTTTTTTTAAAGCCTTTTACAGCGCTGTTTCAAATAAGCGCTCTAAAAGGCCTCCTAAGTTTACTTTTAAAAGGGTCTTTTACAACACATTTTCAAATAAGCGTTGTAAAAGACCTCCGTGTTTTATTATGTTATATGAATGTTTTTTTAAAGCCTTTTACAACGCTTTTTCAAATAAGCGCTCTAAAATGCCTCCTTTGTTTATTTTTAAAAGGGTCTTTTACAATGCTTTTTCAAATAAGCGCTGTAAAAGGCCTCCTTGTATTATTTTTATATTTAAGACTCTTTTTCAGTTAAGTTCAGGTCATGTAAATTACTAATTTATATTCAGTTCAGTTCATGTAAATTACTAGTTTATATTAAATTACATGAACTTGGTATAAAACACTCAAATCAAGCTAAATATAAGCAGAAAATAAATTAATCAGAAAATCAAATATATGGCTGTTTATATAAAAAAAATGTTCAAATAATTAAATTTACATTAACACAGTTTAGATTACACGGCTTATATAAAACAATTAAACATGTACATTAAGATGCCCTTCTTCTTTTCCTGATGGGATTCACATTTGTTTGTCCATTTACAATACGAAACGATGGATTAATCCAAATTCCCTCATCATGATCATCTCTAAGATATATACCATCATTAGTTGAATCAATTTCATGTGGTTGTTGTGATGTTGCAAATAAAAGATTATTGCCAACATCTTCGTCATTATTGTTATCATCACTTATTTTATTGGTCGATAGGACAACAGACCATTTTTCATCACAAGGATTAGTGACATAAAACACTTGTTGAGCTTGCGACGCTAAAATAAAAGGCTCGTCTTTGTATCCCACCCTATTAAAATCAACAAGCAAGAACCCTGACTCATCAATCAGAACGCCATTATTATTACCGACCCACCTGTAACCAAATATGGGAACACGAAATATTGTGTAGTCTAACTCCCATACGCGCTCGATAACTCCAAAATATGATAGATTTGCATATATTGGGTTTTTGTCTTTTGCACTTGAGACATGCATCGCTTCAGCTACGAGAGTGACTCTACTATTTTGCATAGTAGTCTGATCATCTTGTTCTTTGGTATAAAATGTGTAGCCGTTAATAACATAACAAGTGTAAGAAAAGACATGTAAGCTCGGACCATTTGCTAGCCACCTCAATCTCTATGAAATTGATCTGGGGTCTGTATCAAACTTTGACTATATGTGGTTTTTTAACCATGTTATATAACTTCGATTGTGCTCTCGAGTTATCCAATTTTGATTCCTATTCATGTTCAAAAGAGATAATTAATCCATGTGTATTGTAACATACATTTGAACCTCATCATCATTGTGCAAAACATACAATTGTGCCTGCTCCCATTTTGTCCTTGATATAGTCAATAGTCTCCTTCCAATTATCCCTTCTCTCAATATTCTTCCCGAATGACGAGACATGGGAAGCCCTATGGATTCAACATTGGACAAATATTCAGTACAAAATTCAACAGCCTCTTCAACAATGTACCGTTCAAAAATAAATCCTTCTGGTCAACTTCTACTTTTTACAAACCCTTTAATATTTTCATATATCGATACATCCATCTCATATAAGCTGGCCCCCAAAGTTGTGTCTCCTTAACCAGATGAACATTAAGGTGAACCATTATATCAAAAAACGAGGGTGGGAAATACATTTCAAGCTCACACAAAGTAACAAGAATTTCCCTATGCAATGTCGGTAATTTCTGAGGGTCGATCACTTTACTACAAATTTCCCTGAAGAAGAAACATAATCTAGTTAAGGCTCGTCGAACTTTTTTAGGTAAAATGGAACGTATACCTATTGGTTGCAAATGCTCCATTAGAATATCACTATCATGGGTCTTCAAACCTTTTAACTTGAGGTCTTTCATACAAACCAAATTTTTAATGTTTAAAGAGTATGCTTCTGGAACTTTAACTTCGTGTAGAAATTTACGTAAAACAATTTTTTCCTTTCTAGATAGGGTATGACCGGCTGGAGGTAGATATGTTCGATTTCCTTTCTTTACGGGACCCAATTCATTTCTTATTCCCATATCGACCAAGTCTAATCTAGCGTTGATGCGATCTTTAGACTTTTCTGGAACATTGAGTAACGTACCAATAACACTATCAAATACATTTTTTTCAATATGCATCACATCAAGGAAATGTCTTATTTACAATGACTTCCAATATGGCAATTCAAAGAAAATTGACCTTTTCTTCCACCCAGTTTTGACCAGCTCTCCTGCAAAAGGTTTGCCAAATTTATTGGTCAAACCTTGTACATTTTCAAGTATTTGAATGCATTTCTCCATCCACGATACTGATGACTATAAGGTAAAGATCTACAATATCTAAGAAACACATTCTTCTTATACTGTTTCAGCCGCATCCAATTTGTACTCGCTTCACAAATAGGACATGCACACTGACCTTTAATGCTATATCCTGATAAATTACCATATGCTGGAAAATCATTAATTATGCCGAACAACATAACCCTCATATTCAAAGCATTCTTTCTTATTCTCATCATAAACTTCCACACATGTCTCCCACATAATTTTAAAATCTTCAATTAAAGGAGTCAAGTATACGTAGATATCATTCCCTAGTTGTTTAGGTCTAGAAATTAACAAAGACAACATCATAAACTTACACTTCATACATAACCATGGAGGTAAGTTAAAAATCATCAAAATCAGTTTAGCCTCGTAGGGTTGACTGGGAAGTTCATTATAAACTGGCAACATATATTTTAAAAGTGTTAATAATTCAGTGAAGCTTTTATCAGACCATCCATTACTCGCTTTTATGTTGTACAACTTTAATATCACCGACATTCTTGTGAATTTAGTACAACCATTATGTAATGGTTTCTCCGCATCACTCAACAAACTCTCAAACATTTTAGGACAATCTCGAAGATCTTCTTCAATTGCTTTTGCAATCTCCTCAACATGGTCCGGCTCATATGTATCTGTATCGATGTCAGTTGAAGCATATGTCGAACCATTCTCAAAATTAATGTTTCCTTTTTTTTTCTGACCATGTCTTATCCAACATGTGTAACTTTGATCAATTCCATTACATACTAAATGTCCTTCCAATTTATCTTCTCTAACGCGTTTTCCAAAACAACATTTTAAACAAGAAGAAACGACTTTATTTGGATCTTTTGCATTCTTCACTGCAAACTCAACAAACTCCTTCACTCCATTTTCATACTCTTTTGACAATCGATTGGCAGACATCCATTTCTGATCCATAATATATGGCCTATATAAATGCAGTTACAAAAATAATAAGCTACTGAACAGATCAACAAACTTCAAAAAGAAACCAATATCAACATATCTAATAACAATTTCAAAATTGAACAAATCAACAAATTTAAAAAAAAATAATATATAATAATTTATTAGTTTTCAATTATTAAAAAACTAAAGATTTTTTGACAAAAAAAAAATTAATAAATACCTGAGAAAATGTAGATGGTCGACAGTACGTAGAGGATATGAGGGTTCCCAGAGTATAGGTGATGAGGGTTTGTAAATTTATTTTAAATTTGTTTTTATTTATTTAAAAGTAAACGATTTTTATTTAAAGTGAATGATTTTACAGCCCTTGTGAAAAAAAGCGTTGTAATAGGTAATTTAATTATTTGAAAGCGCATGTCGTTTACAGCACTTGTGAAAAAAGTGCTGTAATAGGTAATTAAATTATTTGAAAGCGCATGTCTTTTACAACGCTTGTTTCACAAGAGCTGTAATAGGTAATTTAATTATTTGAAAGCGCTTCTAAAAAAAGCGCTGTAAAAAAATACGTGAGGGCGTTTCTATTTACAGCGCTTTGGTACAAGCGTTGTAAAAGCCTTATATACATTATGCGCAAACTCTATATGACCCTATGACCCTACAACAACGCTTGTCAAAAAAGCGCTGTAATAGGCTCCGTTATTTTAAAATATATTTACAACAGCACTTGTATTTAGTAAGCAATGTAAAATGAGCGTTATTAAATGACATTTTTCGCATAGTGAATCTTCCAAAAATCAATCTCCTTCTCATAATGCTAAATATGTTTCTCCTAAATCAACCAGAAATCCGCCGCATGACAAATGCAGGTTCGTGTAAAAATAAATCTTCCAAAATTCAAAAATTGGATCGTGGAAAATCAATTGCTGCTCCTAAGGTAAGATGCCTTTCTCGATTTGGATCGTGTCTTAACGTAACAACAAAAATGAAAATGGACATCAATGATCTATGTAACACCTCGTTTTTCTAAGCGAAGGTGTATTTTTTTTTCAAAAGAAATTAAAATAAACCAGATAAATAAATAAGGTAACACCTTTGGATAAGTAATTAAGTCATTATAATTTTCAAGCAGCGGAAAAAGTTCTCCAAATATGAATCCAAAATGTTTACATAACAAAAGTGGTACAGTCTTCCAGTTTAAAAATAAAAGCAACCCAAAAGAAAGACATTTGTTCCCTCTGTGTCAACCTAGTCTGATCATTATACAAAACAACTAAACACCCTGAGAGATCTCCATGCGCCCCGTGAGATCCTCCTAACGTAGCTCCAATCAAGCATTCCCATCTACATTCCCATCCGTAGAGTACGAACCGATAGGATCATCCTGGCTCTCATCTGAGGGCAAAGCCCAGATTTCCACAATAGTTGTAAAGGGTCACCAACTGAAATTAACAATTAACACATAACATTTAAGATTTTAAATGCACAAAATATGCTCTCAACTAAGCATGCACCTTAAAAGGATTTTCCATGTGCTAAAAGTTTATATAATGCTTGCCAAATGTAAATGAAATCAAATAAAGTTCTCAATCCATCAAGTAATACATAGCTGACCAAAACATTGATAAATCAATTGTGCAATCAATTATCTAACTCAAAATAAGATTTTCCACTGAGCCAATCGATTGGGCAAATCGATTTCCTGAAAGTTTTAAGTGAAAATTGAACTCTGAACATACATCAATCGATTCGGGAAATTGATTTTGTGAAAGACAGAGCCCCTGTAATGAATCCAATCGATTTGCTAAATCGATTTCTTAAGTGGTTTTGAAACAACACATTACCCAATCGATTGGGTAAATCGATTTCGTGAAAGACAGAGCCCCTGTATTGAAGCCAATCGATTGGGCAAATCGATTTCGTGAAAAATGGTTGAGTTCTTGGATGGCCAAATCGATTTCGTCAGTCGATTTCTTCAATGCATTTTCAAAATTCAAGAAAACATGTGACATATCAATCGATTTCTTAAAGGGTTTTGAAAGACAAATTACAAAATCGATTTGACAAATCGATTTGATCAATTTAGAGAAGTCCCTATAACTGATCCAATCGAATGGGGCAATCGATTTCCCTGGGTAATCTTCCAAAAATACATAAACTAACTCAATCACATTCATACATAATCCCAAATCTTAACACTTAGCAATTCCAACGCGATCACCACGACAAATTGGGCTTCAAAATAGTTTCGCAATCTAACATGCTATCACCAAATTCCAAAACATAACACTTAACACTTATAACACAATTACTACAACATCACGAGTTTTGAAATAGTATTGCAATCAAACATGTTATCACCAAATTCCGAAACATAACACTTAACACTTATTACACAATTACTACAACATCATGAGTTTCGAAATGGTATTGCAATCAAACATGTTATCACCAAGTTCCAAAACATAACACATAACACTTATAACACAATACCCACTCGGACAAGATGAACAAACAATTCACAATTTACCAGGGTGCAGTCTCTCACGGATAAACACCAGTGCAGTCTCTCACAGACAAACACAATTCACCAGGGCATAGTCTCTCACGGACAAACACCTGTGCAGTCTCTCACGGACAAACACAATTTACCAGGGTGTAGTCTCTCACGGACAAACACCTGTGCAGTCTCTCATGGACAAACACAATTTACCTAGAAACGTAAATCGTAAACGTACCACCTATCACGGGCCAGTACTGTTTATCGAGGTGCCACCTATCACTGGTCTGCACGATTTACTAAAAAGCGTAAACCATAAACGTACTGCCTATCTCGGGTCAGTACCGTTTACCAAGGTGCCACCTATCATGGGTCTGCACGATTTACCAAAACAACCATTAAGTAAACAAGACATTAAGAGATTCTCCATTCTTAATACTTATTTAACTTAGACAATTTTCAAAACAAACATTAAGTAAACGAGACATTAAGAGATTTCCCATTCTTAATACTCATTTAACTTAAATGATTTTTCACAAACAAACAGATATTAAGTAAACAAGACATTAAGAGATTCCCCATTCTTAATACTCGTTTAACTCTAATGGTTTTCAAATTCCACACAGAACGAACTCAAACATCTTCATAAATTTATTACACAATTCACGTCAAAACACAACAATTCATTTCTCCACAAAATCATTTTCACGACGACATTAAGTAAACGCATATATTAAGAGATTCCCCATTCTTAATACTAATTTAACTTAATGATTTTCAAAACAAAATATTTAAGCAAACAGAAATATTAAGATATTCCCCATTCTTAATACTCTTTTAACTTAAACGGTTTTCCAAAACAAACATTAAGTAAACAAGACATTAAGAGATTCCCCATTCTTAATACTTATTTAACTTAAACGATTTACAAAACAAACATTAAGTAAACGAGACATTAAGAGATTCCCCATTCTTAATTCTCATTGAACTTAAACGATTTTTCAAAACAAACATTAAGTAACCAAGATATTAAGAGATTCCCCATTCTTAACGCCAAGTTAACTTAAACGATTTTCAAAATAACATTAAGTAACCAAGACATTAAGAGATTCCACATTCTTAACGCCCAGTTAACTTAAACGATTTTCAAAACAACATTAAGTAACCAAGACATTAAGAGATTCCCCATTCTTAACGCCCAGTTAACTTAAACGATTTTCAAAACAACATTAAGTAACCAAGACATTAAGAGATTCCCCATTCTTAACGCCCAGTTAACTTAAACGATTTTCAAAACAACATTAAGTAACCAAGACATTAAGAGATTCCCCATTCTTAATGCCCAGTTCACTTAAACGATTTTCAAAACAACATTAAGTAACCAAGACATTAAGAGATTCCCCATTCTTAACGCTCAGTTAACTTAAACAATTTTCAAAACAACATTAAGTAACCAAGACATTAAGAGATTCCCCATTCTTAATGCCCAGTTCACTTAAACGATTTTCACAAACACACATTAAGTAAACAAGACATTAAGAGATTCCCCATTCTTAATTCTCGTTTAACTTAATGGTTTTCAAATTCCACACAACACAACCTCAAACATGCTTTCACATTCAATCCATAATTCACACCAAAACACATCAAATCATTTTTCCACACAAACCACACAAAACACATCTCAAAATTCTATAATTATCTATTATGAACACGTCGAATACGACGACAGAACTCAACACAATCAATTTCATTTATTCCAAATCATAACTACATGAGGTAAATTCATTTTCCATGAAACATTCATCAATATCACCAAAACCCCACATTAGAATTTCACCCATAAAGCATTAATTCGTTTTTCCCCAAATCAATGCTTCAACCCTAACAAATTCTTTTCCACACAACCACAAGTAAGTCCCTAAATGCAAACTAAAAGTTTGGAAGGAGCCCTTACCTTCACGTTAGCTGTAATGTGCGATTACAGTACCGCGAGCAAATCCGATAAAATATCCGCTCGCAACGCCACGTCCAAAGTTGGTCCCCTTGCACCGTAGCATGGTAGTGAGAAACTTTCCGTTCTATCACTTCTTGAATGGAGGCTTAGATCTAGATGAAATGGGGAGGTTTGTGTTTGACGGTTTTGAAATCCCTAACACCGTTTTTATTCGTTTTCGAAATAACAAGGAAGTATGAAGCTGAGAAATCCTTGTTTTCTTGCCCCTTAAGTCTTGGGTTTCTATTCTTGAGGAAAAGGAAGTAAAGAAAACGAAAATGGAGAGAGGGAGAAAAGAAAATCTCGCGAGGCAGTGAGAGGAAGGAGATGGAAAATGCTTACATTCTTTCCTTCTCTTTTCCTTTCTTTTTTTTTCCTTCTTTTCTATTTCTCTTCTTCCTATTTCCTTCCTTTCCTTTTCTTTATATATATATATATATTAATAATTAATAACAAATATCTCAAAATATCTCGTTATTTGTTAAATTACCATTTCACCTATAACACATTAAATTCTTCGTAAGAGATTCACCGCAGTTAATTTAATTTATTCATCGACGAGTAATTCTATTCGGGCATCAAAATATCTTTTTGGTCATTTAAACTCCCAAAATATTAATAACTTGGCTAAAAAGCCCCTGAGTTCAGTACCAAAATCCACTAAAATACATAAAGTATAATTTAAAATTACGGGTCTTACAATCTACGTATCATAAACACGGAGAAATGTATTTTTCGAGATGAGTTTGAATAATTACTTAAAAATAGCACATATATGAAATTCTCAATCATAATGAGTTGAGTGCTACTGTCATTAGCATATACATTAGATGATATAAAATACTTTATTAAAGATAAAAGTTACTTTTAATTGCATCACTGCCACATTTATTGATAATTAGTCTAATTTTAGATTTTGATTGAATGTATTTGTATGAAAAGTTGATGTGCATGCGCAAATTGACAGATAGATTTTCATTATTATCTTTCCATAAGCTATCCATGTTTAAACTTGATTTAGTTAACGTAAAAAAATATGTCTTTGATATACTTTTGAAAAATAGAGAGAAGGATAAATTGTTTTTTGCACTATAGAATTCAAGGACAATTATATTTATTTGATAGCGCTTTGCAAGTTTTCCATGGTCAAACGAAACATAAGTCCAACAACATCACATGGATTCCAATAAATGTTTGAAATTTTTATTATATAACTTAATTATATGCCTTTAAAATTTCATTTACATTCAATTCATAAATATTTATTGGCATACATGTTTTATTTTATAATGTCGTCACCAAACTAACAACATAGACTGCAGATACTACATATTGCGATTCATGAAGGAAATGGTCGATATGAATCAATATATAATTCCAGAAATGGCATTTTTTTTCATTATATTTTGATTTTCATATATAAACTATATATAAACTCTCTTCACAGATAGGACATGCACACTGACCTTTAATGCTATATCCTGATAAATTACCATATGCTGGAAAATCATTAATTATGCCAAACAACATAACCCTCAGATTGAAACATTCTTTCTTATACCCATCATAAATTTCCACACATGTCTCCCACATAATATTTAAATCTTCAATTAAAGGAGTCAAGTATACGTCGATATCATTCCCCGGTGTTTTGGGTCTAGAAATTAACAGAGACAACATCATAAACTTATGCTTCATACATAACCATGGAGGTAAGTTATAAATCAACAAAATCATAGGCCACATGCTGTGTGAGATGCTTTGAAGACCATGTGGATTCATTCCATCATTAGAAAGTGCAAGTCTTAGATTTCTTGACTTTATCCCAAATTCAGGATATTCGTGATCAATTTTTGCCCATTGTGGGGAATCTGCAGGGTGTCGAAACATTCCATCTCTAATTCTTTCATATACATGCCATGTCAAGTGTTTTGAATCTTCTTCACTATTATACATGCGCCTAAATCTTGGTATTATAGGAAAATACCACACGACTTTTGTTGGAGTAGATTCTTTCGTCTTATATCGAGAGACATTGCATTTCGGACACACCTTAAGTAATTCATATTCGTTTCAAAATAAAATGCAATTGTTAGGACAACATGAATCCTTTCGTAACTCATGCTGATAGAGCACAAAATCCGTTTAGCCTCGTAGGTTTGATTGGGAAGTTCATTATAATCTGGCAACATTTATTTTAAAAGTTTTAATAATTATGTGTAGCTTTTATCAGACCATCCATTACTCGCTTTTAAGTTGTACAACTTTAATATCACCGACAGTCTTGTGAATTTAGTACAACCATTATATAATGGTTTCTCTGCATCACTCAACAAACTCTCAAAAATTTTAGGACAATCTCGAAGATCTTCTTCAATTGCTTTTGCGATCTCCTCAACTCGGTCCGACTCATACATATCTGTATCGATGTTAGTTGAAGCATATGTCGACCCATTCTCAAAATTAATGTTTCCTTTTTTTTTTTCTCACCATGTCTTATCCAACATGTGTAGCTTTGATCAATTCCATTACATACTAAGTGTCCTTCTAATTCATCTTCTCTAACTCGTTTTCCAAAACAACATTTTAAACAAGAAGAAACGAATTTATTTGGATCTTTGCATTCTTCACTGCAAACTCAACAAACTCCTTTAGTCCATTTTCATACTCTTTTGACAATCGATTGGCAGACATCCATTTCCAATCTATAATATATGGCCTATATAAATGCAGTTACAAAAATAATAAGCTACTAAACATATCAACAAACTTCAAAAAGAAACCAATATCAACATATCTAATATCAACATATCTAATAACAATTTCAAAACAGAACAAATCATCAAATTTCAAAAAAAAAAAATTAATATAGAACAATTTATTAGTTTTCAATTATTAAAAAACTAAAGAATTTTTGTCAAAAACAAATTAATAAATACCTCAGACAATATAGATGGTCGCACAATACGTAGAGGATATGAGGGTTCATAAATTTGTCTTTATTTATTTAAAAGTGAATGATTTTTATTTAAAGTGAATGATTTTACAGCGCTTGTGAAAAAAAGCGTTGTAATAGGTAATTTAATTATTTGAAAGCACATGTCGTTTACAGCGCTTGTGAAAAAAGTGTTGTAATAGGTACTTTAATTATTTGAAAGCGCATGTCATTTACAGCGTTTGTGAAAAAAGCGCTGTAAAAAAATACGTGAGGGTGTTTCAATTTACAGCGCTTTGGTACAAGCGTTGTAAAAGCCTTATAAACATTATTCGCAAACTCTATATGACCATACAACAACGCCTGTTAAAAAAGCGTTATGATAGGCTCCGTTATTTTAAAATATATTTACAACAGCTCTTGTATTTAGTAAGCGCTGTAAAATGAGCGCTATTAAATGACATTTTTCGCAAGTGAATCTTCCAAAAATCAATCTCCTTCTCATAATGCTAAATATGTTTCTCCTAAATCAACCAGAAATCCGCCGCATGGCAAATGCAGGTTCGTGTAAAAATAAATCTTCCAAAATTCAAAAATTGGATCGTGGAAAACCAATTGCTGCTCCTAAAGTAAGATGCCTTTCTCGATTTGGATCGTGTCTTAACGTAACAGCAAAAATGAAAATGGACATCAATGATCTACGTATCATACATACGGAGAAATGTATTTTCCGAGATGAGTATGAATAATTACTTAAAAATTAGCACATATATGAAATTCTCAATCATAATGAGTTGAGTGCTACTGTCATTAGCATATACATTAATTGCATCACTGCCATATTTATTGATAATTAATCTAATTTCATATTTTGATTGAATGTATTTGTATGAAAAGTTGATGTGCATGTGCAAATTGACAGATAGATTGTCATTGTTATCTTTCCATAAGCTATCCATGTTTAAACTTGATTCAGTTAACGTAAAATAATATGTCTTTGATATACTTTTGAAAAATAGAGAGAAGGATAAATTGTTTTTTGCACCATATAATTCAATAACAATTATATTTATTTGATAGTGCTTTGCAAGTTTTCCACGGTCAAACGAAACATAAGTCAAACAACCTCACATGGATTCCAATAAATGTTTGAAATCTTTATTATATAACTTAATTATATGCCTTTAAAATTTCATTTACATTCAATTCATAAATATTTATTGGCGTACATGTTTTATTTTATAATGTCGTCACTAAACTAACAACTTAGACTGCAGATACTGCATATTGCGATTCATGAAGGAAATGGTCGATATGAATCAATATATAATTCCAGAAATGGCATGTTATTTTCATTATATTTTGTTTTTCATATATAAATTATATATATTTGAATATAACTTATTTATGTTAAAAATACTATATCGCATAGTACTTTGATAACTCCAATTCAACATACTCTGAAAGTCACATTGTAAACTATTATCGTATTTTTATTTTGTGAACTGATCATTATTCTAATTAGTTTATTTTATTTTTTGTTAGAGAAGGGTAAAGTAAGAAATTTTTGGGAAATTGGCATGCTGGAAATTGCTACTGTCATGATATTGTTGTTGTGAATATGTTGCTACTGATGTTGTTAATAGTACTGATGTAATTGAAGTTGTTGTTGTGAATATATAGTATTGATGTAATTGAACTTGTTGCTCTGAATACATATTGTGAATATGTTTGAATTAAAAAATTGCAATTGTGTCAATATGTGCTTGATGAATATGATTTTAAAAAAAATTGAAATCACATTTAAAAACAACACTTTTTTTTAAAAAATGCCATTAAAGACTTGTTTATACAAACCAACATTTTACATTGCTTTTTAGAATAGATTTTCAGTGCTTTCTAAAATGTACCTATTATATAAGAGAATCGCTATACGCTATACATTTATAACTATTACAGGTTTTTTTTTTTTAAAAAAAAATGTGTTGCAAAACTAGTCTAAGAAGCGCGCAATATAAGTATCTATTACAAAACTCTTTATAAAAACCGCTATAAAATGAGTATAAGAAGTGCACTATATATGCACCTATTACTAAGCTTTTTTAAGAAAAACGTTGTAAAACTAGTCTATGAAAAGCGCTAAGCGCTATATATTTAGACCTATTACAGTGTTTTTTTATTTTAATAGTGTTCTTGTATCTTTAACAGCACAAGATACTACAGCGCTTAAAAACCCTATAAAGAGCTTAAAAAAAACAATGTAAAATGTTATTTTTGGCGTAGTGTGGACTAGAATAAACCGAGTAAACACCACAATGATCTAAAATGACCAAAAACATTAATCCATTTAAACTTTTGCACTTATTGACCGAACTACAATGATTAAGAACCAAAATGGACTAGAATAAACATAATAAAGACTAAAATTACCTAACACATTAATTTATTGAAACTTTTAAACTAATTGGACAAAAATGAATTATTTTAGAACTAAAATGGAAAGAAAAAAAACCAAATCAAGATCAAAATTGTCTATAATATTAATCCATTGAGAATATTGAACCTATTCGATGAGCTACATTGATGCAGAACCCAAATAGACCAGAATAAATCTAGTAAAGACCAAAATAACCATAACATATTAATTCATTGAGACTTTTAGCACTTACTCGACGAACTACATTTATATACAATCAAAATAGACTAGAATAAACGTAGTAAACACCAAAATGATCTAATATATTAATCCATTGAGACTTTTGCCATTATTAGACGAACTACACTAATGTAGAATCAAAATGGACTAAACAAAACCTTGTAAAGAAAAAAATAACCTACAATATTATTCCATTTAAATTTTTGAACTTATTGGACGAACTGCATTATGTATAATCAAAATGGACTAGAATAAACATAGTAAAGACAAAAATGACCTAAAATATAAATCCATTGAGACTTTTTGCACTTATTGGACGAACTACATTGATATAGTACCAAAATGGACTAGAATAAACATAGTAAAGAACAAAGTAACCTAAAATATTAATCCATATAGACTCTTGCAATTATTGGATGAACTACATTGATTAAGAATAAAAATGAACTAAAATAAACCTAGTAAATACCAAAATAACTTAAAATATTAATCCATTGAGACTTTTGCAATTAATGGATGGTCTACATTGATTAAGAACCAAAATTGACTAGAATAAACCTATTTTAGACCAAAATGACATAAAATATTAATCAATTGAGACTTTTGTACTTATTGGACCAACTACATTTTTTAAGCACCAAAATTTTCTAAAATAAACCTAGTAATGAGAAAAATGTTGGTGTAATGTCCTCTATCCTTAGGAAATTATACACAAGATTATTAACCAAATTATCCAATTTTTGCCTAAGTGATGAACCTAATATTAAAACCAACTTGTTTAATATTAATTCCAATTTTAACAGTAATATATTCCGAACTTATTCAAAACAAACATTCAAGAACACATGCATTATCAATATAAAGAGTATAGAGATAGAAAAGTGTGCACCAGGGATTTTGTTACTAGTTCGACTATCGGTTCGATAGTCTACGTCCATTCCTGAAATCACTCACAGATTTCAGTCATTACTAGAAACGATTTGAGTATGTTTACAGACTTTCCAGCACTTCAATGCCTATACATCTAACTCAACACCAATCTACCACAACAACCAATCTATTCTTAAGAACTAATCGCCAAGCTCTAGCAAGATTAGATTGAGATCTCTTTTAGATGATCACAAGCATCCTAAAAGATGACCACCAGTTTCACAATACTGGATTTCCACACACTTTCTTTTACAAAGATTGTTCTTTCAAAATGAACTAAGAACACTTGATTCAATCACAATGAATTCTCACACTAAGTGTTTGCCAATAAATTTTGTGAGTTATAACACTTTCTCTCAATGTGTATTTTTCGAAAAGCCAATGAAAAAACTTTCATATTTGCTATCTATGTGTTATGTGAAAAATTGTGATTGATTCAGTTTATATAGTTTCATAAAAACTTCAGACAAATCGATTTCCCAATTGATTTTATTAATGTGTATTGCCAGCTCAATCTATTGCCTATTCAATTATTGTAACACCCCGATTTTTAACAATGAGAGTGTATTTTGTTTTTTAAAGAAATTAAGATAGAACAAAGAAATAAGTAAGGAAAATACCTTTGGATAAATGTTTAAGTCATAACACAACGACAGTTAAGTCAATATAATTTACAAGTAGCGGAATAATTTTTGAAATATGAATCCAAAGTATTTACACATCAAAAAGTGGTACATGGAACCCATCGAAAATAAAATGTCATGCTGACAATATTAGTATAGGTACAGTCTTCCAATTAAAAATAAACACAATCCAAAAGAAAGACATCTAGTCCCTATACGTCAACCTAATCTGATCATTCTACAAAAAACTATACATCCTGAGTGATCTTCACGTGCCCCGCAAGATCCTCCTAACATAGCTCCAGTCAGGTGTTTCCAACTACATCCCCATCCACAGGGTACGAACCGGTAGGATAGTCCTGGTTCTAATCTGAGGGCAAAGCCCAGATTTCCACAATAGTTGTAAACGGTCACCAACTGAAATTAACAATTAACACATAACATTTATGTTTTTAAATGCACAAAAAAACCTTTCAACTTAGCACCTTAAAAGGGTTTTCCATATGCTAAACGTTCATATAATATTTGCCAAGTAAAAATTAAATCAAAATAGGGTTTTTAACCAATCAAGTAATGAATCAATTGACAAACCAATTGATGAATCAACTAAGCAATCGATTGTCTGACTCAGAATAATAGTTTTCACTAAGCAAATCGATTGGGAAATCGATTTATTAAAGGTTTTTAGTGAAACCTGTATTATGGGTTTAAATCAATCGATTTTCTTAAATAGCTGAGCCCCTGTAACTTGCCAAATCGATTGGCAAATCGATATTGATAAATGGCCGAGTCCCTGTAACTTGCCAAATCGATTGGCAAATCGATTTTGATAAATGGTTGAGTCCCTGTAGCTTGCCAAATCGGAATGCTAATAGATTTTGATAAATAACTTTTAACATAATCGATTGGAAAATCGATTTTTCTGAAATTTTTCTAAACTACATAAACTGAATCAATCACAGTTACACACAACACGAAATTCCAAAACGTAACACTTAGCAATTACAACACAATCACCACGACATCTTGAGTTTCGAAATAGTTTCGCAATCAATCACACTTACACACAATTTCAAAACATAACACTTAGCAATTATAACGCAATTACCACAACATCTCAAGTTCAAACACTCAATCATAATCTTGAATCAAACACGACTCGTGTGCCAAGCACCCTAATGCAATGCGTATATGCCAAAATGCATGGACTCAGAATTCCAAAACAAAACCCTCCACGAAGGGCTGTAAATCATAATTGTACCGCCTATCGCAGGCCAAAGTACTAAATTACCGAGGTGCCACCTATCACGGGTCTGCACGATTTACTAAAAAGCGTAAATCATAAACGTACTGCCTATCACAGACCAGTACTGTTTACCGAGGTGCCACTTATCACAGGTCTGCATGATTTACTAAAAAGAAACGTAAATCGTAAATTTAGCGCCTATCCCAGGCCGAAGTACTATTTACCGAGGTGCCACCTATCACGGGTCTGCACGATTTACCAAAAAGAAACGTAAATCATAAATGTACCGCGTACCACAGGCCGAAGTACTATTTACCGAGGTGCCATCTATCACGGGTCTGCACGATTTACCAAAAAGAAACGTAAATCGTAAATGTACTGCCTATCACAGGCCGAAGTACTATTTACCGAGGTGCCACCAATCACGGGTCTGCACAATTTACAAAATATGAAATGCATGAGCATACTCTGACTCTATCCACGACAATCGTTAAGTAAATGTAGATATTAAAAGATTCCCCATTTTTAATATTCATTTAACTCTAACAATTTTTCACGACAATCATTAAGTAAACGTAGATATTAAGAGATTCCCCATTCTTAATACTCATTTAACTCTAACGATTTTCACTGCAAACATTAAGTAAACAGAGATATTAAAAGATTCCCCATTTTTAATACTCGTTTGACACTAATGATTTTCACGGCAAACATTAAGTAAACAGAGATATTAAAAGATTCCCCATTTTTAATACTCGTTTAACTCTAATGATTTTCAAATTCCACACAGAACATACTCAGACATATTCTCAAATTCAATCCACAATTCACACCAAATCACATCTATTCATTTTTCCACAAAATCCACACAAACACATCTCAAATTTCATAAGTATTAATTATCAACACGTCAAATACTACGAACACAAATCGTCACAACCCACCACTCAAACACATCAAGTTTCATTTTCTCAAAATCATACATAAATGAGTTAAATTCATTTCCCACAAAACACTCATCAATATCACCAAAACCCAACTCTAAGGTTTTACCCATAAATGCCTTAGATTCATTTTCCCCCAAATCAACACTTCAACCCTAACAAAATTCTTTTCCACCCAACCACAGATAAGTCCCTAAATGCAAACTAAAAGTTTGGAAGGAGCCCTTACCTTAACATTAGCTTTAACGTGCGATTACGGTACCGCGAGTAAATCCGGTAAAATCTCCGTTCGCGACGTCGCTTAGAAAGTTAGTTCACTAGCACCATAGCATGGTGGTGAGCAACTTTCCCTTCTATCCCTTCACAAAACGAAGCTTAGATCTAGATGAAACAGGGGAGACTGTGTTTGACGGTTTTAAAATCCCTAACACTATTTTTCTTCGTTTTCAAATCAACGAGGAAGTATGAAGATGAGAGATCCTTGTCCTCTCTCCGAGTTCAATACCAAAATACATAAAGTATGTTTTAAAATTATGGGTCTTACAATTATCGCGTTTCTTGTTTTTCTTGAATCTTGAAATTGATGAACTAATCGATTTGCTAATCGATTCTTTTAATGCATATATCAGAAACTGATACTCAGTTTATATCAGAATCGATTGACTAATCGATTATAATTGTTTTGTTCAAACAGCGAGATCAAAACAATCGATTACTCAGTCGACTCACTTTCATTGGCATAATCGATTTGGCAATGGGTTAAATTCAACCTGTAACTCAGACATTTACTCCAATTGATTTGCCAATCGACTTGATTTGTCCCAGTAACTCAGATATTTAGTTAAAATCGATCTGCCAATCGATTATGAAATATGTTTCTGAACTAATTCATTTAGGCAATCGATTACCTAATCGATTAGTAAAACGCTTGCAACTTAAGAAAAGTATATCAATCGATTGTCCAATCAATTTCTTTAATCACAGAACACAAGTCTGATGAAAAACACTTTTTAGTAATCGATTTGCCATTCGATTAACTTAGTGCAAGCATTGTATTGTGAATCAGTAAATAGATTAACCAATTGATAAGCAAATCGATTGTCCAATTGATTTATTTAATCACATAACAGAGGTCTGATGAAAACATTTAAGTAATCGATTTCCCAATCGATTAACTTAGTGAAACCTTTGTTCTGTGAATCAGACAATCGATTAACCAATCGATTTACCAATTGATTGATTAACACACTTATTTGATGATTTCACTTTTAATTGGCAAATATTAGATGTGTGAAATCATAATGATGAACCTACCTAATAAACACTGTGACCAATAGACAAATTTACACATAATCTTCAAGCCTTGTATGATATCATCAATTTTTGCTTGATTACTTGAGATCCAAGATTTGTCCAAGTGTAGTATTTGATTCTTTCACATAATCTTCAAGCCTTATGATATGATCAATCTTTGCTTGATTGATTTCATGAAATGTATCTCAATTTACACTATTAGATTAATCAGCTAATGCATATACATTGTATGTTTGGAAGTTATATCAAAATCAATGTCTAGGAGGCATATATCTTACCCAAAGTGAACAAAAATATTAATCAATTGAGATTTTTGAACTTATTGGACAAACTACATTGTTTTAGAACCAGAATAGACTAGAATAAACCTAGTAAAAACAAAAATGACAAAAATTATTAATCAATTGAGACTTTTGCACTTATTAAACCAACTATATTGATTGAGAACCAAATGGATTAGAATAAACCTATTGATGACCGTAATGACATAAAATATATATCCATTGAAACTTTTGCACTTATTGGACGAACAATATTGATTTAGAACCCAAATGGACTAGAATTAACCTAGTATTGACTAAAATGACCTAAAATATTAATCCATTGAGACTTTTACACATATTTGACAAAATACATTTATTAAGAACCACAATACACTAAAATCAACATAGTAAATTCCAAAATGACCTAAAACATTAGACAATTGAGACTTTTGAACTAAATGGACAAACCGCATTATTATAGAACTAAAATAGGCAAGAATAAATATAGTAAAGACCAAAATGACCTAATGCATTAATCCAATGAAACTTTTGATTTGATTCCATAAACTACATTAATTAAGAACAAAAAACATACTAGAATAAACCAAGTAAAGGCCAAAATGACCTAAAATAGGATTCCATTGAGACTTTTGAACTAATTTGGAATAACTACATTAATGTAAAACCAAAATGTACTACTGATAACTCTTCATTATTATAGAACTAAAATAGGCAAGAATAAATATAGTAAAGACCAAAATGACCTAACGCATTAATCCAATGAAACTTTTGATTTGATTCCATAAACTACATTAATTAAGAACAAAAAACATACTAGAATAAACCAAGTAAAGGCCAAAATGACCTAAAATAGGATTCCATTGAGACTTTTGAACTAATTTGGAAGAACTACATTAACGTAAAACCAAAATGTACTACTGATAACTCTTCATCATATGCATATTTTTCCAATGTTTTAGTCTTATTTATCTTCAATCATTAGTTAAATTAAGGATTTATTTGATACATTCGGTTTATTTTTGTTCTTTGAATTTATTAATATGCTATGCTTATATTTCAGTGATTAAGTAGGAATTTTTCGTAATTTTACATTGCGTTTTGTTTTAAGTGCAGTGCTGAATTTTGGTGAAAAATCAACATGACAAATGTGGAGTATTTCAGCCATATTTGGAGTTCTAGATTTCCAATTAGTGTCACTCCAAGTTCTAATGAAAGCTAAAATCCATATGTACAACTTTCATGAAGACACCGGGACCAAATTCAGACTCAAAAGATGAGAAAAATGCAAAATACGTCAGATAGCATATGATGTGCGCCTGGAGCGTGCCCTACGCACCTGAAGCGCATTTCCAACCATTGTTCACTGCCAATACGCGCCAGGAGCGCAAATCCTGCGCCTGGGGCGCGCGACGCGCATCATCATTCATAAAAACGCAAACTTTTACTGTTTAGGGATCTTTTTGACTCTTGGGAAGTTGGGAGACTTGTTCCCTAGCATATAAACTCAAAGACGGCCGTTTCTAACACCATTGGAGCAGTTTTATCAAGAATCATTCATGAATCCTTCTTGTAACTCTTCTCTAACCAGATGAAACCCTTATTTTTCTGATTTGATTTCCAGTTATATGAATGAGTTTATTGAATTATTTTTCTCATCTATGTGCTTAATGTATATGTTTGTGTGGAAGGAAAAGCGGAGGAAATAGAAAGAAAAGAAATATAAAGGAAGGAAAAAGGAAGAAAGGAAAAAGAAGGAAAGAAAGAAAACATTTTCCATCTCCTTCCTCTCACTGCCTCACGCGAAGCTTCTTCCTCCTTCCTCCATTTTTATTCATTTTCGTTTTCTTTGCTTCCTTTCGTTCAAGAATAGAAACCCAAGGCTGGGTGGGTGATAGGACAAGGATTTCTCAACTCCATACTTCCTCGTTGTTTCGAAAACAAAGAAAAACGGTGTTAGGGATTTCAAAACCGTCAAACACAAACCTCCCCGTATCATCTAGATCTAAGCTTCGTTTCACGAAGAGGTAGAAGGGAAAGTTGCTCACTACCATGCTACGATGCCAGGGAACCAACTTCAGAAGCGACGTTGCGAGCGGAGATTTTACCGAATTTACTCGCGGTACTGTAATCGCACGTTAAAGCTAACGTGAAGGTAAGGGCTCCTTCCAAACTTTTAGTTTGCATTTAGGGACATATTTGTGATTGTGTGGAAAAGAATTTTGTTAGGGTTAGAGTGTTGATTTGGGGGAAAATGAATCTAAGGCTTTATGGCTGAAATTTGAGAGTTAGGTTATGGCAATATTGATGGATGTTTCGTAGAAAATGAATTTAATTCATTTGTGTATGATTTTGAGTAAATGAAATTTGATGTGGTTGAGTGTTATGTTGTGATATTTGTGTTCATCATATTTGACATGTTCATAATTGATTCTATGGATTGATGTGATTTGTTGTGAATGGTGGATTGGATTTGATAATATGTTGGATTTGTTTTGTGTGGAATTTGAAAACCATTAGAGTTAAACGAGTATTAAGAATGGGGAATCTCTTAATGTCTTGTTTACTTAATGTGTGTTTGTGAAAATCGTTTAAGTTATATGAGTATTAAGAATGGGGAATCTCTTAATGTCTTTTAATATCTGCATTTGCTTAACGATTGTTTTGGATGGAGTCAGTATACGCTCATGCATTTTCATTCTTTTTGTAAATCGTGCAGACCCGTGATAGGTGGCACCTTGATAAATAGTACTTTGGCTTGTGATAGGCGGTACATTTATGATTTACGCTTTTTGTAAATTGTGCAGACCCGTGATAGGTGGCACCTTGGTAAATAGTACTTTGGCCCATGATAGGCGGTACATTTACGATTTACGGTTTTTTGTAAATTGTGCAGACCCGTGATAGGTGGCACCTTGGTAAATAGTACTTTGGCTTGTGATAGGCGGTACATTTACAATTTACGTTCTTTTTAGTAAATCGTGCAGACCCATGATAGGTGGCACCTTGGTAAATGGTACGGGCCCGTGATAGGCAGTACGTTCATGGTTTACGCTTTTTAGTAAATCGTGCAGACCTGTGATAGGTGGCACCTCGGTAATTGGTACTTCGGCCTGCGATAGGCGGTACAATTATGATTGACGGCCCTTCAAGGAGGGTTTTGGTTTGGAATTCCGAGTCCGTGCATTTTGGCATATACCCATTGCATTAGGGTGCTTGGCACACGAGTTGTGTTTGATTCAAGTTTTTGATTGTGTTGAATTTGCTAAGTGTTATGTGTTGATATTATGCGTAAGTGTGATTGATTGTAAAACTATTTCGAAACTCAAGTTGTCTTGGTGATTATGTTGTAAATGCTAAGTGTTATGCTTTGGAGTTGTGTGTGAATGTGATTGAGTTAGTTTATGAAGTTTTAGAAAAACATTTAGGGAAATCGATTCCCAAATCGATTTGGTGAAAAGCCATTCATAAAATCGATTTGCCAATCGATTTGATGAGTTACAGGAGCTCAGCCATTTTGACAAAATCAATTTGGAAATCGATTGGCTTTAATATGTGGGCCAAGTTATTCATTCAATCGATTTCCCAATCGATTGAATTAAGCCCATAGTACAGTTTTCACGAAAAACCCTCAGGAAATCGATTTCCCAATTGATTGGCTTTAACACAGGGTGTTACAGAAAACGTCTCAATGCGTAAGTGTTTTAGGTCATGATTGTCTTTACTATGTTTATTCTAGTCTATTTTGGTTCTTAATTAATGTAGTTGTTTCTATAAGTGCAAAAGTTTCAACATATTAATATTTTGGGTCTTTTCGGTCAATACTAGGTTTATTCTGGTCCTTTAGGTTCTTAATCAATGTTGTACGTCATATAAGTGCATAAGTGTTAGTGAATTAAGATATTAGGTCATTTTCGTCTTTACTAGGTTTATTGTAATCCATTTTGAATTAAAATCAATGTAGTTCATCAAATAAGTTCAAAAGTTTCAATGGGTTGATATTTTAGTTCATTTGAGTATTTCTATTTTTATTCTAGTTCAATTTGGTTTTTAATCAATGTAGTTCGTCCAATAAGTGCAAAAGTCACATTGGATTAATATTGTACGTCATTTTCGTTTACTAGTTTTAATCTACTCAACTTTTGTTCAATAACAATATAGTTTGTCTAATAAATGCAATAGCCTCAATTGATTAATATTTTTAGTCATTTACGTCTTCACTAGTGTTATTCTAGACCATTTTAATTCTAAATCAATGTAGTTAATCCAATAAGTGTAAAAATCTCGTTGCGTTAATATTTTAGGTTATTTGGGTCATTACTAGGTTTATTCTAACATGTTTTAACTCTTAATTAATGTAGTTGCTCCAATAAGTGTAAATGTCTCAGTAGATTTATATTTTAAAGCATTTGTGTCTTTAATATATTTATTCTAGTCTATCGTTGTTCTTATTCAAAGTAGTTCATCCAATAAGTTCAAAACTTTAAACGGATTAATATTTTTGTTCAATTTGGTATTTTTCAGTTTTATTCTAGTTCATTTTGGTTCTAAATCAATTTAGTTAGTCTAATAAGTGAAAAAGTCTCAAAGGATTAAAATTTTAGGTCTTTTTCGTCATTAGTAAGTTTATTTTAGTCCATTTTGGTTCTAAATCTAATTAGTTGATCCAATAAGTCCAAAAGTTTCAATGGATTAAAAGTTTTGGTCATTTCGGTCTTTACATGGTTTATTCTAGTCCATTTTTGTGTTTAAAAATGTCGTTGGTCCAATAAGGGTAAAAGTCTAAATGGTTTAATATTTTAGGTCATTTATTTCTTTACTAGGTTTATAAGAGTGTATTTTGTTTCTTAATCAATGCAGTTCGTCCAATAAGTGCAATAATCTCAAAGGATTTATATTTTAAGTCATTTTGATTTTTACTAAATTTATTTTGGTCCACATTCATTCTAAATCAATATAGTTCGTCGAATAAGTGCAAAAGTCTAAATGAATTACTATATTAGGTCATTTTGGTCTTTACTAGGTTTATGCTAGTCCATTTTGGTTCTTAATCTATGGTGTTCGTCCAGTAAGGGCAAAAGACTCGATTGATTAATATTTTAGGTCATATTTGTCCTTACTAGGTTTATTCTAGTCCATTTTGGTTCTAAATCAATGTAGTTTGTTTAATAAGTTCAAAAGTCTCAATGGATTAATATTTAAGTTCCATTTAGTCTTTACTATGTTTATTCTAGCCATTTTGGTTCTTAATGAATGTAATTCGTCAAATATGTGAAAACGTCTCCCAATTCTTTCCATCGTGGAATGGCAAGTTGGATGGAAAACTCCCTTATCCATTCATGATTTCATTCTCTCTTTCACTCACACTTGTTACCCAATTTTGAAAGTCCTCGCACTCTTCACTCGTGTTTCTCTAGATTAGCACCCCAAGCTTTTGATGCCAATTGTCCAAACAAGTTGGTGTTACTTAGAGGAATTAAATAGAGAAGAGAAATCTGAAGGAATCAAGGTTTTGATCAATTACTTACTGCATAAACAATGCGCCTAGTCAATATAGTTCATCAAATTAGTTCAAAAGTCTCAATATATTAATATTTTAGTTTATTTTACTCTTTACTATGTGTACTCTTGTCTATTTTCATTGTTAATGAATATGGTTAGTCGAATAAGTGCAGAATTCCTAATGGATTAATAATTTAGGGAATTTTGGTCTTTACTAGGTTTATGGTAGTCCACTTATTGTTCTAAATTAATGTAGTTCATACAATAAGTGCAAAGGTCTCCATGTATTAATATTTTAGGACATTTTGGTCCTTCCTAGGTTGATTCTAATCCATTTTAGTTGTTAATCAAAGTAGTTGGTCCAATAAGGGCAAAAGTCTCAATGGTTTAATATTTTAGGTCATTTATTTCTTTACTAGGTTTATAAGAGTGCATTTTGTTTCTTAATCAATGCAATTCGTCAAATAAGTGCAAAAATCTCAATGGATTTATATTTTAGGTCATTTTGATTTTTACTAGATTTATTTTAGTCCACATTCATTCTTAATCAATATAGTTCGTCGAATAAGTGCAAAAGTCTAAATGAATTAATATTTTAGGTCAATTTGGTCTTTACTACGTTTTGGTTCAAAATCAACGTAGTTCCTCCAATATCTTCAAAGGTCTAAATGGAATAATATATTTGTTCATTTTAGTCTTTACTATGTTTATTCTAGTCCATTTTTGTTCTTAATCAATGTCGTCCGTCCAATAAGTGCATAAATGTCAATGGAATAATATTTTAGGTAATTTTGGTCTTTACTAGGTTTATTCTAGTAGATTTATTTACTTAACCAATGAATTTCATCCAATAAATTGCATAGCCTCAATGGAGTAATATATTAAGTCTTTTTGATATTTCGTAGGTTTACTTTTGTCCATTTTGATTCTGAATCAATGTAGTTCATCCAATAAGTGTAAAAGTCTCAATGGAATAATATTTTAGGTCATATGGGTCATTATTGAGTTTATTCTAATCAATTATGTTCTTAATCCATGTGCTTTTTTCAACAAGTGCAAAAGTCTCAAAGGATTATTATTTTAGGTTATTTTTGTGTTTACTAGATTTTTTCTTGTCCATTTTGGTTCTTAATGAATGATGGTTGTCCAATAAGTGGAAAAGTCTAAATGTATTAATATATTTGGCCATTTTGATCTTTACTAGGTTTATTCTAGTCCATCTTGGTTCTTAATCAATTTAGTTCATCCATTAAGTGCAAAAGTCTCGATGGAGTAATTTTTAGGTCATTTCAGTCTTTGCTAGGTTTACTCTAGTCCATTTTGGTGTTAAATCAATTAAGGTTGTTTGTTGACCTTTCATCATATGCATATTTTTTATTGTTTTTAGTTTTATGCATCTTTTATTCATTACTTAATTTAAGGATTTATTTTATATATTTTGTTAATTTTATTTCTTTGATTTAATGAAATGTGTATGTTCTTATTTCCTTGATTAAGTAGAGATTTTTCGAAGTTTTGTTTTGTTACTTTTTTTTAGTGCAGTGCTGAATTTTGGTGAGAAATCAATATGACCTATGTCGAGTATTTCAACCATATCTAGAGTTGTAGATCTCCAATGGATGTCAAACTAAGTGCAATCGAAAGCTTAGATCCATAGCTACAACTTTCATGAAGACACCGGAACTACATTAAGACTCGAGAGCAGGGACACATGCAATATAAGTCAGACATCATATGTTGTGCGCCTAAAGCGCAACAGCCACGCTTGGGGCGCATTTCTTGCCTTTCAGCACTGCACACTACAACATTCATTAAAAACACAATTTTTCACTTTTTGGGGATCTTTTTTTTTACGATTGGAAAGTTGAGAGACTTGTGTCGTAGCATAGAAACTCAAAGACGGTCGTTTCTAACATCATTGGAGCAGTTTTATCAAGAATTATTCATGATTATTTCTTGTAATTCTTCTCTAATCTCTATCTTGTATAGCTCTATGATGAGTAACCAAACCGTATTTGTTAGGAATGAGTGTTACCAGATAAAACCCTTATTTTTCTAATTTGATTTCTCATTATATGAATGCATTTATTGAATTACTTTTCTACGATTTGTATTTTGAAACGAAAGTGAACGTTACGAATGCTTGAGATGAGAAATTCTTGAATTTGTAGTCTAGGGATAGATACAGGTCATGAAACAAATTAAATTAGTTGCAAAGGCAATAGTTTAACAAGTGAATTCATGTATGTTAATGTTGAATTCTAATCTTAAATCTACAAAGGCAATAGAGGTTCCTTTGGAATTAAAGGTTCTATCACTAAGACATTAGGGCAAGAATAATAAAGAGAATTCAGTAATAATGCAATAAAGGAATTTAGTAACTAGGATCAAATTAGGTACCAAGGTTGCATTCGAAGTGAAACTCATCCCTAACATTTTTTTTCATTATAAAGGATCAATTATTTTTACCGTTGTAAATTTTAAATATTATTTCAATCAACTTGAGAACCTTTTGTTCAATTGTAGTAATTAAATATAATTCAATAGTAAAACGCAACCCTTGAGTTTGACACTTGGTACAACCGTTTTATTATTACTTGCAACGATTCAGTACACTTTCTGAAATGCTGTATTAGGCCATTCTGATCTTTACTAGGTTTATTCTAGTCTATTTTGGTTCTTAATCATTTTAGTTCATCCAATAGGTGCAAAAGTCTCGTAGGAGTAAATTTTAGGTCATTTCAGTCTTTACTAGGTTTATTCTCGTCCATTTTGGTGTTAAATCATTGAAGGTTGTCTGATGACTCTTCATCATATGCATATTTTTTATTGTTTTTGGTTTTATGTATCTTTTATTCATTAGTTAATTTAAGGATTTATTTTATATATTTTGTTAGTTTTATTTCTTTGATTTAATGAAATGTTTATGTTCTTGTTTCCTTGATTAAGTAGAGATTTTTTGATGTTTTGCTTTGTTATTTTTTTTAGTGTAGTGCTGAATTTTGGTGAGAAATCAATATTACCTATGTGGAGTATTTCAACCATATCTAGAGTTGTAGATCTCTAATGGGAGTCAAACCAAGTGCAATCGAAAGCTTAGATCCATAGCTACAACTTTCATAAAGACACCAGAACCGCATTTCTTGCCTTTCAGCATTGCCAGTGCACGCCTAAAGCGTGTTTTCTGCGCTTGGGGCGCGTGGACGCGACAATATTCATTAGAAACACAATTTTTCACTTTTTAGGGATATTTTAAAAACACAATTTCTCGATGGATGAATTCTTTATATCATCTTTGTCTTAACTAGGTTTATTTTTGTCCATATTGTTTTATTAAATCAATGTAGTTCGTCCAATAAGTGCAAAACTCTCAATGAATTTATATTTTAGTTCATTTTGTTCTAGTCTATTTTTGTTCTAAATCAATGTAGTTCGTCCAATAACTTCAAAAGTCTTAATGCATTAATATTTTAGTTCATTTTAGTCTTTACTCTATTTATTCTAGTCCATTTTTCTTCTTAATCAATGTCATTCATCCAATAAGTGCATAAGTGTTAATAGATTAATATTTTACGTTATTTTGGTATTTACTATGTTTATTCTACAGGATTCTTGGTTCTTAACCAATGAAGTTGATCCAATAAGTCAAACAGTTTCAGTGGGGTAATATGTTAGGTCATTTTGATCTTTACTATGTTTATTCTAGTTCATTTTGGTTTGTAATCAATGAAGTTAGTCTTGAAAGGGCAAAAGTCTCATATATTAGGTCTTTTTGGTGTTTACTAGGTCTATTCAAGTACATTTTGTTTCTTAATCAATATAGTTAGTCCAATAAGTGCAAAAGTCTATATGAATGAATACTTTAGGTCATTTAAAATTTTACTTGGATTATTATAGTTCATTTTGTTTCTAAATTAATGTCGTTCGTTCGATAAGTTCAAAAGTCTCAATTATTTAATATTTTAGTTCATTTTAGTATTTGTTATGTTTATTCTAATCCATTTTGATTCATAATCAATGTCGTTCGTGCAATAAGTACATAAGTGTCAATGGATTAATATTTTAGGACATTTTGGTCTTTATTAGGTTTATTATAGTTTATTTTGGTTCTTAATGAAAGAAGTTGGTTCAATAAGTGGAAATGTCTTAATGAATTAATATATTAGGTCATTTTGGTCTTTACTAGGTTTATGCTAGTCCACTTTGGTTCTTAATCAATGATGTTCATCCAATAAGGGCAAAAGTCTCGATTGAGAAGAAGAAAACTGAAGGAATCAAGGTTTTGATTAGTTACTTATTGCACAAACAATGTGCCCAACCTTGTGTATTTATCAAACAGTTTGCTACAGTACATGTTACAACATACTTAATTGAATTTTAACCATATTCTAACCTTCTTAACAAACTACAAATCAAATTGAATTACATTTAACATGTCCTCTTATTCAAAGTGATTCAATTGATGTTAAATAAACTATTGTAGATTTTTTGAATTTTTAATGATTTTTTATAGCAATATTTAGGACATACTAACAACTTCCATACAAAAAAAAAATTATCCCAAGTATTACTAAAAAGTTTTATTCAAAAATTTGAAAGATACACTTAGGAATAAAAAACGAAAACGAAAATTTTAAGACTAAAAATTGATGAAATTTTTTATAAAGATTAAAAGAAAATTAGTGAAATTTGATAGGGATTCAAAACTTATTTAACTCTAAAATATTTTTCATCAATGTTAGTTTAAATAGGTTTCTTTAAGAATAAACTTATAATGAAATAGATAAAGGAAAGAGGAAAAACACAAACAATTTATTTTGGTTTATAACCAACTTGTAGCTACGGCGAGTCCTTTAAACTCGAAGGATAATTTCCACTAAATTCAAATTAATTTTTCTTTCAACCACTAGAGTCTAATATTGTCAACTTGACTATCTTCTAGTTTTCTCATACTTCTAACTAGCGACACTCAATGTTTTGAGGATATAGCCACAACTGCACTTAATTAGAAGGAAAAAGAGATTTTTTAAATTACAAGTTAACTCTAAATATAGGATAGAGAATGTAAACTCAAATTACAAGTGAAAATCTTTAGGTAGAAAATATTTCAATGATTTGCTTGCTTCATACTTAGTATTAAAGCATGAGTTTTTTTTATAATATTAAGAATGATATCGTTATTTTTCTGACCATTGTAGGAAATGTTGGCACATCTTGTACTATTAGAGCAATTGGTGACTTTTAGAATTAATTCCTTAAAATCTTCTTCAGAAAATATTATTACAATTGTTGGTGATTGATGTTCAAGGATGGTTCACATTACATGAAGAGATTTAATTAAACTATTAGAGGAATTGAGCATCAAAACATTCCATTACATGATTCCCATTGATGTTCTAAATGTGCTTAAGGATAGACAATTAGAGCATTCACTTTTGTCAAAGCATTTAATGGAAACTAAATGTTTCTTTTGTCAAACGGAACACCCAAATATTTATTAAAAGACTTGCACACTTAAGAATATGTTAAAATATAAATATACTTTATTATCATCAAAACCCAAATTCAGAATTACTATACTTTAAACTAATTTGGTTCTGACATGGAATATCATTGTTTTCGGATTTATATTGTTGACAATATCAAATTTATTGATTGAATCTGCAATAAATTAAATCTAATATATTAATTGGAATCAAACAAACGCCGCAACAAGACAATAAAATAAACAACGTTGCACCAAAACTAAAAAAAAAAAAAAACAATATCGCACTAAGACAGTGAAATAAATAAATATTTTTAAAAAAACATCACTTTATGACTTCCAAAGACTATCTTGCTTGATTAATGGATGATTACTATCCTTTTATTATCTGCAGTTTAACTGCTTGAGAACCAAGTATTTTGTCTAAATGAGTGTGTGCATCTTGTGATGGAGCTGTCATGGCAGGTGCCTCAGCCTCTAAAAATGTTTTGTTTCAGAGAATGGCAAGACTACTGGCAGGTGCAGCGAGTGAATGATAATGGTGGAGCGGGTCTGTTACAGTACAGACTAAGAAAGTAGTGTTTGGCATGCGAAAGTAAACATTAGACTTTTACTGTTATGTATATCCCAGTGGAGATTTACGGAAGATTTCTGGTTTATTTTATTAATACAACTTCAAATAGTTGTCAAATAATATACTTTGATCCTCGGTGTAAAAAAATTACAGTTGGATATATATATCATATTTTCTCAAAAGTAAAACCTGTTTTGCTTTTAATTTTTCTTTTTAATTTTGAAAATTGAAAACACAACAAGAAGAGTGTTTTAAAAATTTAAATTATAAAAGCAAACATTAATGAAATCCCCAATAATGAAACAAAAATTGATGGGAGATTGTTCACGAGCATTCAACACTATAAGCGTATTTGAACCATTGGATTCTGAACACCATGATCACCTTTGAAGCATCTGATGCATTTACAAAATTCAAGAAAGATTGCAAATTGGAAACTCTTCTGCATAGATAAAGCCTTTATTGCGTTTGAATCTAGTAATGAAATGACTTGCCAACAACTTACTAGCAATCACAACATCTCTCACAACAACACCAATAACCCACTTATCTCCCTCTACCAAACCTGTGACATCAATATTAAACTTATAGCAACCACTAATAAGGTGTCCATTGAACATCAGATATATGCAAGAGGGACCTCCGCTTAGTGTCTCCAAAAATATTGTCCTAGCACTCTTAAAATTAATAATACATCTTTGAATCTTTTGAACAATGGTATTCACATCAAACTCGAAGCTCTTGGTACTGAAACTTGAACTTCAACTCAAATCCCTGAGTATTGCTTTGCACTTCTGCTACATTTTGTTCTAAGCTTCATCGGTATGAATCTCTTTCTTATTTCCTCTTTCTAAATCTCTCGAGTTCACTCTTGTTAATTCCTTTTTCAACATCTCTCAAATTTTCTGTTGTTGATTCCTTTTTTATGCATCATGTTCCTGATTTACAAAATCTGATTTGGTGTTACTAGAATGATTTAATGAAAGCTAACATCAAAGTCTAATTTAGTCTTCACCAAATATATTTTCTTTGTTGGTGTAGGGTTCTCTCTCAATCTCATAGACTTCTAACAGGTATTAAATACTTTGCTCTCATTACAACGGTATCTTTGCCATTGTTTTGTGAATCTGCTTTATGACTATTTTGCACGCTTGTTTCTTTCTACATATATAGTGAATATGTCTTGTTAAAGGTTAATCTTTTGTTTGTACTCAATTGAGTTATTTTCTTTTTGTGTCGTTGGTTCTAAGGTTGTAAAAGTTAAATTATGTTCAATCTATACTCTTTTAAAATTGATTTTTCCGATTTGTTGCTAGATCCAAGTTGAATTATCTTTTTAGTGTATCTTTGGTTCTAAAGTTGTAAAAGTTGAAACCAAATTTTCATTGATTTAAATTGTTGTCATAAAAAGTATCTATTGTTGTATGGGTTTATGTTGATTAATTAGTCTATATTTTGTTCTACTAAAAGAACATAAAAACTCTTGGAAAAATATAGTTGTTGGATCTTGTTGATTGTATATTTTGTTTATGATGAAGTAGCTACTTAATCATATCAAGCTATTATCTTTGTAAGTGACGTGAACTGCAAAAATGTTGCTTTCTAGTTGAGATTTAATATGGTCTGGTTTAATTTGTTTGCTATCAATTTGAGTGTTTATCCATTAATTCCAAAGTCATATTATGTGAACTAAATGGTAGAAGTTTTAATGAAAATGAGTTATACTTTCTTAATATTTTGCCTATCTCTGGCGAGGACATTGCTTCCCAGCTCCCTCTTCGGCGACAATGCTTCTTTCCACCTCTATATTTGACGACAATGGAGAGCAATGATAAAGAAAATGGTATTTAGTACTCTTTCTATGACAATCATAGATAAAATGATTTCTTTGTGTTATACTCCTTATATGGGATAAAGTAAATTGAATTGTTTTTCTGTTGTAGTGTCATAAAATGTCAAATAAGTCAAATAGCTTAATAAATTTTTTATACTCGAGTTGTAGCGAATTATAGCCTACAATAGATGTATATCAAAATCCATGTAAGGGATTCAAGGTTCAAAAGAATAACATGTCCTCTAAAAATAAAATTGCATGAATACAACTTACTTCCAACGTATGCTCTTACACTCTTACACTCTTAGATATGCTTTATAAACTAATAATTACTGCAGGGGCTAAAATCCTCGTATTGTTTTTGTATCTTAAATATAAATTTTTAGAATAAGCTACACAGGACTAAAGCAAGTTAAATGGAAGATAAAAACAATTGTATCTCTGGGTTTTGATTGTGCATTTCATTATATGTATCTAAAATTCGATTTGGTTAAAATTTATCTTCATCTTTAAAATAATATTCAACGATTGATAAATTATCTATCAATTAATTTTTATTCATATATGTCTACTTTTTACTTCTTCTTCTTCTTTTATATAAGTATTTGAAACATTTCATTACTTTGGATAAAGATGTACTAATTTTTGTATATTTGCAGACAATAAAGATTAGGATTGAAAAGTTGGGAAAGAAAACTGAATTTCTTGTACAAATGCTCCCTAAAAAGTGGGAAAAAAATGCATTTGAACGAATGTTGATGCGCGTCGCGCAGCCCAAGCGCATGGGTTTGCGCTCCGAGCGCGCTTGGACAATTTCACTAGTGTGGAAATGCGCCCCAGGCGCAGCTGTTGTGCTTCAGGCGCACAACTTCTTCTGTTTGATGCTTTTTGCATTTTGCTCAACTTTTGAGTCCGAATTTGACTTTGGTGTGCTCATGAAAGTTATAGATATGAATCTTAGATTTCATTTGCACTTGGTTTGCTCCAACTTGACATCGAAAATACCGAATATGGCTGAAATACTCCACATAAGTCATGTTAATTTTTCACCAATTTTCAGCACTGCACTAAAACAAAGTAACAACGCAAAACTATGAAAAATATCTACTTAGTTAAGGAAATCAAAACATAAAGATTTTATTAAATCATAGATCTAAAATCAAAAAAAAAATATCAAATAACTCATTAAATTAACTAATGAATAAAAGATAAAGAAGACTAAAAACAATGAAAAATATGCATATGATGAAGATTCATCAGTCATTTTGGTCTTCATAACCATCCATAATAATATTTGCATCCCCTCTTTCCATTAACTATACCCATCCATAATTTGCTTGAGGGCAAGAAAATGATGACCTCGCCTAGGCATTATAATATAATTCTAAGCACTAATTTTCAAAAGTAGTGGGTTATCGCCAACCTCACCTCAACATGCAAAACCAAATAGCAAGGATGAGACTTTGGCGTGGGAGATGAAAAGGTGGTGATGAGCTCACCTTGATAGATGGAGAGTGAGGTTGAGCTCACCTCGACAATTAAGGTAGTGGCATCAAAGCCTAACTCTTGTGTAAAGAATGATCATCTCAAGAAACAAGATGACATGAAACAATGATTCCTTTAACCTCACTCTTATTTTCATTGAAGATGGGTATAGTTAATGGAAATAAGGGATGCAAATATTTATTTAGGGTGTTGATTATGATACTTTGCATGTCATTGTTAATGATCAATTTGTCCCAAAACATCAAATCAATGGTGTGGAGATAGATAAACCTACCTTTGGACCAAAGATGAAAAATAAATAGTGCAATAGAATTTGAGAGCTAAGAACATTATCATCCCTACCTAGAGCATGGATGAGTTCTATTGAATCTCAAATTGTAAAAATGAAAAAGAAATGTGGAACCCATTCAAGTGACCCATGAAGGTACTATCGAGGTCAAAAGGGTTAGGATGAACACAATAATCCATAAGTATGTGCTCTTTAGGATGAAACCCAACTAAAAGGTACAAGATATTGTTTCATCCACATTGTTAATCATCTTAGAACTCTTGGGAACGTTTAAAAAAAATGAGGGTTTCATTAACAAAGTTATTAGATGCTTAAATTGTAGCTAGCAACCTAAAGTAACTACGATTGCAGAATCAAAGGACCAAGCTTCAATGGAAATTTGTCTACTTTGTTTAGTAAATTGCCGGAACATGAGCTTGAATTATCTCCCCTTGCTCAATGTGAAGAAAGTGACAAGAAAAAGACAAGTCGTAAACTAAAAGCAAACATCAAAGAATGTGATGTAGAAAACTATGACAACCTCAAAGACGAAGATGCAAATTTGATAGTTCGAAAGTACAAAAAGAACTTGAGACTCAAAGGAAAAAACAAGCAACCTTCAAGAAGGAGGAAGTTACCCCTTTCAATCCAACGTGCTACAATATGGTAAGAAAGGTCACATAAAATTATAATGTCCTCTATGTCAAACCATGAAGAAAATGAAGTAAACGCTTGTAAAACTGAATCAAATTTAACTTATGATAAGTTACTAGCCTTTTGCGAAGAATTGAATGATGATTCAAATAAACTTAGAAAAATTGTCTCTAGTTCTAAGAAAACTATTTCTACTATTGAATAAAAAATACCCATTTTAAACAAGAAAATAGAAGTTCTTCAAAAGAAAAATAATTTCATTAGTGAGGTCCCTCCTTGTACCTCTAGAGAAAACAAAGAGGAAGAAATTCCCTAGTGTGATGAATGCAATATTTGAAAAATAAAGTTGAAAACTTGCTTAACACACTTACGAAATTTACTATATGGAGAGATAATTTGAACATCATTTGGATAATCAAAGGGGAACCTATGATAAAGCGGGTTGTGGCTATCATAAAAAAATCATGAAAAATATTTTAAGATCTTTTTAAGCCCAAACTCGACTTCTAGAAGTCCCTTTGTCAAATGCTTTTATTGTGGTAGAAAATACGGTACATCTTCTATTTGCAATGTTAGTCAGGAACATAAAGGGTATTACACCCAAAACTAACACACAAGGTCAAAATATCATACATCTTCATTTTTGCAATGTAAAAATGTCATATATCTTCTATTTGCACCCCTAACACTTTCTCCGCAAAGGGTATTATTCCCAAAACCGACACACAAGGACTCAATATGGTTTGGGTTTCAAAAGTTAAAACTTAATCTTGTGATGAAGGTGTGTGTGATTGAAGACCAAGAGTTCAAACTAGTATCATGATAATGGTTTTTCAAAGCACATGATCGAAGAGAAAACTAAGTTCTCTTTCCCGACTTCTAACAACGGTGGTTATGTCTCTTATGATGATAAAACCAAAGGGAAAATAATTGGTATTGGTATATTTGGTAAGAGAGCTAGCCCTATAATGGAAAATGTTTTACTTGTTAATGACTTGAAATACAATTTGATTAGTATCAGTCAATTGTGTGATAAACGTAACAAAGTTGTATTTGATTCTTCTAAATGTACGATCATGGATTCTCGAAATAAAAAAAAAAGTTATTTTAATAGAACAAAGAGTTGGAAATACCTATAGAGTTGATCTAAATGATTTACCTTCAAATAATGCATGTTGTGTAATTACTGAAGATGATGAAATTTGGCTATGACATAGGAGAATACATGGATCATTTAAACATGTAAAGGAAATCATGTAAAGGCTTTTTTTAAATAAAAAAAAAAAAGTTGTTTCTACAAATCGACCTTGACAAACACTTGGATCTTTTTGGAACTTTTAGAACTACGAGCTTTGGTGGCAATAACTCCGCACTTGTGACAGTGGATTATTATTCTCACTGTACATGGACATTGTTTATTTAACATAAAAAGGACGCTTTTGGTGGTTTTGAGAAATTGCTAAGATTAACCAAAATGAAAAATGTTTGAAAATTGCATATATCTAAAGTGATTGTGGTGGTGAGTTTTTCTCAATACCTTCTCTTCATAATGAGCACCACACAAAAATTGAGTTGTGGAAAGGAAGAAAATGTCTCTTGAAGAGCTTGCGTGCACGATGTTCAATAAGACCAACGTTCCTAACTATTTCTAAGCCGACGCGATAAGCACTACATGTTACGTGATAAATAATTTCCTCATAAGACATATTGTAAAACTAACTTCGTATGAGATTTAAAAGGTAAGGAAGTCTATAACATCTCTCACTTTCATGTATTCAGATGTCAGTGCTTTATTTAGAATAATGGAAAAAATAACATTACTATGTTTAATGCTTAAACTGAGGAAGGTATATTTTTTTGGTTATTCTACCTCCTATAAATCTTTTTGAATTTATAACAAAATACTACAACCATAGAAGCATCATTACACGTAACCTTTGTAGAATTTAACCTCAAAGTGTCGAAGAGGAAAATGTCGATGATCTTGCAAATGTTTTTGAAAGAAGTCTTTAAGAAAACAAAGACAATGATGAGAAAATTGAAGAGTATGGCTGTCTTCAAGATCAACCACCTCACGATGATTTTCCAAGGGAATTGAGAGTTTGAAAGAACCATCATCTTAAAACATGTTTCAATATTTATTATTAAAATAATCAATTATTCTCACGAATTAATCGATTATTTTAACTATTTATCTGAAAAAGTATTGCATAACTATCAATTATGACTACACATTCAAAAATAACACATTATTCAATCAGAAATAATCGATTATTTTCACGGTCTTCAAGAATTCAAAGGCATTCAATATAATCAATTACGAAATATTGTATAACGTATTATTTTCAAGTTCCAGTCATAGCACGACATATAAGAATATAATCGATTATTGTAATCACATTGTTTTGGCAGAACATTTCTTTTGTTCATCCTCCATTCTCATCATCTTCAAGCTTTATCTTCCTCATTCGTCCATCTATAAAATGGTTCCCAAAAGACTAAGAGTGCAAGACAATGATAAACCTATCACAATGAGTCCTTCGAAATTCTTCTCCAACACTCTTCAATTAAGGGCTTTGAAAAATTTCAGTTTTCTGCCTCTATTGGACAAAGCTGGACTCACTGACTTCATGACTATACCAAAAGATGTTTATCCAAAATCATCCCGAGTTTTCTACTGCAACCTTCAATTCACTGATGGCATTATGGCTTCTAAGGTTTGTCACAAATCCTTCTTTGTCTCTATCTCTGAATTCTTCCAAATTTTTGGGATCCCCTCTAAGGGCATTTGTGTAAGTGTTGACGATTATGTCGCCTAATATAAATGTTTTAATCACATTGATACTACTTTGTTGCTCTCGATTGATCCTTACGACGTGCGTCACAAAGAAATCACTAATCAAATGTTGAAAATGGAGCATCTCCGACTACAATATGCTATATGTAAGTCCCAATTTCCTTATCGCATCAATTTATGTCATCTACTCTGCATTAATATATTAATGATGTGGATTATGTTGAATGGGATGACTGTGAATTGGGTATTCTTTATCATGGCCAAGATATACGACAAACAAAACGTTTTCTTTCATACATCTGATAACATGTTTATTGGTACATGCTAGCGGTGATTTATCTATTTAACTAAATGAAGTTGGTGATGGGGAATAATCTGATAACACTGGATTTATCTATCTGATAACACTGGATGCGTTGATCTATCTGATAACACTGAATTTTCATCATTTTTCAACAAATCCATTTTGAACTAAATGATGTTGGTGATGGGGAATAATCACATAAACACAATAACAAGTAATACATAGCAGATATAAATTTTCCCCACCAAGAACTCGTGAGGAACAAAAATAGATATACGATATTAAATTAATCAAAATAAAGTAGCGTAATAACTAATATTTTAATGTAGAAAACCCCTCAATGCAAGGGTAAAAACTATGAATCAACCATACAAAAGAAATACATTCCCTATAATCAAATAAGGGTACAAGAAAGTTGTGTCTATAACCAGCCAAAATAACAAAGCACTAAAACTTACAAATGAAAAGCAAGAAGAAGAAAAACACCCAAAAATATGCTTACGTGCGAGCACGATATCTCCCCCTCCAGATGTTGTTTCGCCGATACGACCGTTGAAAATGAAGACCTAAATGTTGCAAGTCTTTTGTCCACATATCAGCCTGATCAAACGGTTAACGAATGCGCAATCAATGTTTTTATGAGACTAACTTAACAAAATCGAGAATAAGGTTACTCTTCTCTTTTCTCTTTTGGTGGTTGTTTATTCTATTAAAAATAATCTCTCTCTTCTAATCCTAATTAGACTACTCTCCACTTAAATAAGTGAGACACATGGACTACAATATTTGGGCCTTTTTCCACATAGGAAAGGAGTCCAATACCCAACATATCTTCCCCTCACATCTATGTGGAGATAATCGTCAAATCGACGATATCACAACAAGTTTCACACTTCCCTCTTGGTGATGTTTTAGTCATCATATCAGAACCATTATAATCAATATGAATTTTAGTCAATTCCAACAACTTAGTTTTCAAAACGTTATGAAACAAGAAAAAATGTATAAACAACACGTCATCTTCTCATATTAAACTCAAATATAAACTTTGACATTGATATCATAACAACTACATTTCTACTCAAAAAAAAAAATCTACTCTTAAAATAAATCTATTATCCAAAATTTAGATAATTTTTCAAAAGGAGTTTAACTATTGAACTAATTGTTTTAAAATATTAGTTTCATTTTTCTTCCCTTTTTGAATTAGTAGACATTTTATCATTTTACTTTTTTTTTATTAGCACAATTATAAATCACTAATGAATTCTAGAAATCTGAACATCAAGTTAAACTCTAATGAATTCACAAAATCAATCGAGAAATCAATTATTTCAAATAAATATCCCAACACTCTCATGATTCAATATTCACACGAGGCCCCTCTAAACCAACATAACAACAAATCTTTTTGTTTTTCTTTTAAACAACACGTAATAAAATATGGTGTCAATTTTCAACTATTTCAAATATTAAATAAAATCAAGAATATAGAATTATTGTTATTTTATAAATCAACAAAAATACAACTCAATTTAATTTCTTTAAAATAATCAAAAGTAATTCAAATTAATGTTATTTTCATTTACTAAATAAGTCAACTTTAACTCTTTCATCGTTTTTTTTTAATTTTAAATTCTACCAACTTGTAATATTTAATAATTATTATTATCAATAATATGAATTTTCTAATGTTTCAAAACTACTCCTAACAAAGTTCTAAATGAATTTCCTTAACAACATCAAAACTTTAATAATCATACAATGATCCCAAAAGGCAAGATCTATAATCGATAAGTAATATTACCTCGAATAAATTAATAATTTCAAAGATATAGCTAGTCAATAAAAAAAATTATTTATAACTATCCACTCTAACAAAAACAAATAATCAAAGTTCGAAACTCAAACCACAAGTCCAATCAAAAGGTTTATTTAGTCAACAATTCATGTTATATCTAGTCATTTAGATAAAAATTAAGAATACAATCAAAATTAGCAAACAATAAACGGTTAATTAGTAACTTAAAAATTATTATAAGTATATTGTGCAGAACACAATAATATAACAAGAAAAAATTATGATTTGGAAAAAAATTAATACATAACAAAACACAACCAACACGACTAAGGAATTGACACTCGACTCGCTCGATCGCATTGGACAGACCTGCTCTGTTACCACTAATGTGACACCTTAAACCCCAAAATAATATATAATAATTTATAGTAGACTTTTTTTTTTTGGTACATTAGCAGTGAATAAAGTAGATATATCTTCAAGTTAATAAAAAAATTATAATTAATTTAGGTTATCACATTTCTAAAAATTCAAAAGCAACACTTTAAACTCTTTCTTTTTATAAAAAGATGCAATCTCCATATACTGATGTAGCCAAATATCACTAGCAGGGGGAATGAATAGAGATTTTGATGTTTAAAAATATTTCTCACGTGTTTTTAAAAGCTATCCTTTCTGAAAGGATACGAACTCGAGGATCGTTATATAAACCTTTAAATAAGAGTTGAGTAAAAGAAAGAGAAAATGTAAAGAATGACATACACAAATTTTATACTGGTTCACCCAATGAAGGCTACATCTAGTCCTCAAACACTTGTGAGATTTCACTAATGATAAAATTGATTAACTTCTCATAGAGGTTAATTACAGTTTGTGTATTCTTTAGCCTCACCAAGCTTACAACCTTGTTTCCTATAAGTTCCAACTATTTCCAAGTGTAACTCACGTGGAAATTACAAGGTGATATGAATATGATTGTTTCTCTTTTCTTAAATACTTTCTAAAAAGATATTTCAAAGATTTAGTGTAGGATTATAGAAAGTATGAAGAGAGGATGGATATTGCACTTGATAGCTTTATGATACTTGATCTTTTTATACAATGTTGTTGTGTATTTGATAATGGAGAGCTCTCTTCTTTCTATAGAGATCTTGTGGTGCTCTTTCCATGTGACAAACATCTTATGACCGTTGGGGACTTGATCAAAAAGTTCAAGGTCTTTGATCATAATTACATAACTGCCATCCAGCTGTCCTTGGATAGATGCAGTCCATCCTCGTGGAGGAGGTTCAAACCTCCTAGGTACTTGGTCATGATTTGTCTCTTTCTCTAGTCATTCTTTAAGAAATGTAAGGCTATATCTTTGACTTTGTGGGATACAACCTTTCTGGAAGTTGAAGTGCTAGGTCTTTTTCACTTTTTGAGAATGATGGTGACTATAGATCCATCCTCTTACATCGTACTGCCATCCTCGTACCTCGTACATCCCATCCTCGTACTAGTTAAATCTGGCCTTTGACCTCTTATATTAAAATGCTTTGTTTATTCTTTCTATAATATTGTTTTGCCTTCTCTTAATGAATAAAAACATTTGTTTTGGTGAGGATGAGTATTCTACAGTTTTGAAGTATCATCTTCTTGCAAGGCCATCCTCATGATTTCCAATCCTCCAGATTTGAATAAGATTTTTCTCCTTTTTTGCCTTACTGATTAATAATATGTTTTCTTAAATAAATTCTCTCAAAAGCATAGATTAGACATTAACCACAATCATAATCCTTTAAGTAATTTTGTTATCATTAAAGTCATTTGAGAGAGATTTTGTCTCAATAATCTCTCTCTTTTTGATGATGACAAAATTCTTTAGATTATGATCTTAAATATAAAATGTTTATGCTCCCACTAAATCATATGTGTAATATATTTAAATTGAAAAATACTTACACCCTTGAACATATGCCAAATATTTTAAACAAAAGATTTGAACCATAAAGTGACGTCATATTAATGAGATAAATATTACAAAAGAAGGTTGAAAACGGCATAAACATTAACAAGCATAACATAAGAACTTCACAAATATTCATCTTAACAAATAGTTGATTAAAAAGATAATAGCTAGATGATCATAGTCTATCTTACCTTGAATTTGTCAACCATCACCAAAAAAAGGAATAGAAAAGTAAACAAAACAAAAATTCTTAACCAATTTTATTTAGAGATTGATGCATATGTAACAACAGACAATTTTTCTAAAAAAAATTCAAAATGATCCTCTTGAAGAGTTTGAAATGTAACCATTGGATAAGTAGGAGGTTGGAATTTGAAATGTTGTGACCATTAGAGGAAGTTGAAGGAGGCAAATGAGGAAGCCATTGAATAGGTAGTAATGATGATAGAGTAGGTTATGGAAGACGTGATAAAGGTCATTTATGGTAGTATGCACATTAAATGCAGGGCGAAAGCCAAGAAGACCGCGCCACATTGACTGGCCAATGGAAGGGGAGGCGCGTGCATGCCTTATCTGATGTGACAAGAGAGAGTTACACCAAAATTGATATTGTGTCCTCTAGTGTTTTGCCATCCTCTCATCTTTTGGTATATTTTTAAAGATCAAATGTGATCTTTCTGGAGGATTTGATAAAAAAAAATAAACAATCATAACAAGAGAAATACAACTATGGTACAATAGTTAAAAAAAATTAATCTAATAATTTTGGACAAATTAATGATGGAGAGTTTCTCCAAAATATTTTTGAATTGATCCTCTTAGAGAGGTTTGGTAAAAACGTCTGCTAACTGATTTTTAGTGTTAATGAAAATCAATTCTATGTCCCCTTTTTGAATATGATATCTTTTGAAATGATGATTGATTTCAATGTGCTTAGATCTAGAATGTTGATTTTTGGAAAGATTAATAGCACTTGTATTATCACAGAGGATGAGAATTTTTGCGTACCTTTGAGAGTAATCCTCTAGTTGATTTTTTATCTATAGTAATTGTGAGCAGCATTGTGTAGCTAACACATGTTCAACCTTTGTAGTTGATAGAGCAATGGTACATTGTTTTTTCATGATCAACTTATTAGAGATTTACTAAGAAATTGGCAACTTTGTCAAGATTTGAGGTCAAGATTTGAACATTTTGTGTACCAAATTCCCAGATTGATTATGCCAACAAGATATCTCAAAATCCTCCTTACTACTGTAAAATGTGATTCTTTAGGTGAGGATCAAAACCTTGCACAAAGAACTACTGCAAAGACTATGTCATGTCTACTAGTTGTTAAGTATAATAAGGATCCCATCATCCCTCTGTACTCTTTTTCAGATATTAGACTTCCTTCATCATCTTTGTGAAGCATGGAGGATGGGTGAATAGGGGTTCCCATACTCTTGGCTGAAATCATGTTATATTTGTTAAGTAGATCCTTGGTGTATTTTTCTTGAGAGATGAAGATATCATCTTCTAGTTGTTTAATTTGTAAACCAAGGAAGAATTTTAATTCTCCCATCATACTCATCTCAAACTCACTTTGCATGAGGATGGAGAAACTTTACACATCTTTTCATTTGTGGATCCAAATGTTATGTCATCTACATATATTTGAACAATAAACAGATCCTCTTTACGAGTTTCCATGAAAAGAGTGGTATCAATTTGACCTCTTACGAATCCATTCTCTTTTAGAAAAGAACTCAACCTCTTGTACCAAGCTCGAGGAGCTTGCTTAATCCATGAAGAGCTTTTGAGAGTTTGAACACATGATTGGGCTTCTTTTCATCCACAAAGCCAAGAGGTTGTTTAACACATACCTCTTCATTTAGAAAACCATTCAAAAAGGCACTTTTGACATCCATTTGGAATAGTTTGATACCTTTATGAGTGGCATATGCTAGGAGGATTCTTATTGCTTCAAGTCTTGCAACTGGTGCGAATGATTCATCATAATCAATTCACTCTTGTTAGTTGTAACCTTGTTCCACTAATCTTGCTTTATTTCTAATGACCTCTCCTCCTCATTATGTTTTTTTCTAAATATCCATTTACTTCAAATGATGGATTTTTCCAGAGGGTGGGGCACAAGATTCCACACTTTGTTTCTTTCAAACTGTGGCAAATCCTCCATCATGGCTTCAACCTATGATTTGTCACAAATTGCTTGATCAATTCTTTTGGGTTCAACTTGTGATATCATGGCCATGTTAGAATTTTCTTTTAGAGAATTTCTGGTCCTAACACCATCGGCAGCATTTCCAATGATTAGATCAAGAGGATGATGTGTTACAATTTTTCATCATCTTGGAGGTTGCTGAGAGGTTGGGTCAGAATCACCTCTTTGTTTGGACTGTGTACTTGAGAGGATGAATGTTCATCTTCTTCAGATTTATCCATATTTTCTAAGCACAAGTCATCAAACTCATCAAAAATAACATGCATGAATTCCTCCACAGTTTGAGTCCTATGATTATATATTCTATAACCTTTTGACATTGTGGAGTATCCTAGAAAATACCTTTATCAAATTTTGGATAAAACATCCCCGAATTTTCTTTATTATTTAGAATGTAGAAATAACATCCAAATATATGAAAATAAGAAATATTTGGTTTTCTCCCTTTCCGTAATTCGTATGGAGTTTTATTTAAAATTTTTCTAACGGATGCACAATTAGAAACATAACAAGTTGTGTTGATGACTTCGACCCAAAAGTATTTGTCAATGTTGGCTTCATTTAAAATAGTTCAAGGCATTTCTTGTAAAGTTCTATTTTTCCTTTCAACAACTCCATTTGGTTGGGGAGTTCTTGGGCAAGAATATTTTTGAGAAATACCATTTTCTTCAAAAAGATTTTTAAATGATTCATTTTCGAGTTCACCTTCATGGTCACTTCTCACCGAGACAATGTTTTATCCTTTTTTATTTTGAATCTTTTTCCAAAAATGGTGGAATGCCTCAAAAGCTTCATCTTTATGTTTTTAAAATAAAATCCATGTAAAACAAGAGAAATCATCAACAATTACAAAACCATATCTTTTTCAACTAAGACTTGGAGTTTTGATAAGACCAAAGAGGTCAATGTGAATAAGTTCAAGAGAATGATTTGTTGAAACAATATTTTTTGAGTGAAAGCTACTTTTAACTTGTTTTCCTTTGACACAAGCTTCACATACTTTGTCTTTCTCAAATTAATTTTCAGAAGGCTTTTTACTAATTCTAATTTAGCTAATTTAGAAATAGTATTTAAGCTTGTGTGACCAGCTCGTTTGTGCCAAATCCATTTATCTTTCTCAATAGATACAAAACAAAATTCAGTAGGTAAATCATCCAGATATAGTTCATATAAATTCTTTTTGCTAAAACTTGAAAAGAAAACTCTACCCGATGATGAATGTTTAACCTCATATAGAGTAGGCTTAAATATAACTTCAAATCCACTATCACATAATTGACTAATACTTAGCAAGTTATGTTTTAAACCATCCACATACTGAACATTTTCAATTTTTGCAGAATTATTTTTACCAATAATACTGGTACCTTTTATTTTAGCTTTATCATTGTTACCAAACGTGACTAATCCTCCATCCTTTATCTCCAAGGAAATAAAGTAGTTCATATTCCCTGTCATATGCCTTGAGCAGCCATTGTCCAAGTACCAAGACTTTCTTTTGTTGATCAGAGGATTAACCTGTGTTAGAGGTTAAAAGTAACTTAGGTACCCACAAAACTATGTCCTTGTTGGTTAGTTTTTCCTCTTGTGAGGATTTTCATTTTGTGATAACAAATAGAATCATGATTGTTAACCTTGAGAACATTTCATCAATGGTTTCCTCCTCCTTCATTTTGAATAATTTGAAACCTCTTACTCCGATGTCAATCCTCGCTTCTTTTACGTGACTTGATCATTTATGATGGATCCTTAAAGTGTCCTTGAGTTCCTTAGCATTTTTGCATTCTTCAACTCTATCATATTCTTCCTTCTTCAAAGCACACGTTAGAAATAAATGAGCTATAGAGTTTAGGAGTACCTTACCATTTTCATCTCCCGTCCACTATGAATGAGGTTAAACATTCAGAGGTTGTGTTTGTGTTGTTGGTTCTGATGACGTGATCCCCATTTTCAACCACAAACCACATGTTGTTATCTTGTTATATGAGAAACAGTCCCATCTTACCTTTCCAGTGGTAATAATCTAAGCCATCAAAATAGGGAGGTTGGTTGGATGATCCTCTTACAGGAATATACTTAGCTGTTGACATTTTTCATTTTGGATCTTTTTTCTATTTCATTGTTAGATGTAGTTTTCTAGAGAACCTTGCTCTAATGCCAATTGATGTAGCTAAATATCACTAGAAGGGGGTTGAATTAGAGCTATCCTATCTGAGAGGATGCAAACCTGAGGATGGTTATTTAAACCATTAAATTAGAGCTGAGTAAAAGAAAGAGAAAATGTAATGAATGACACACACCACTTTTATACTAGTTCAACAAATGAAGGCTATGTCCAGTCCTCCCGCACTTGTGAGATTTCACGAATGATCAAATTGATTAACCTCTCATAGAGGTTTATTACACTTTGTGTATTCATTAGCCTCACCAAGCTTACAACCTTGTTTCCTACAAGTTCTAAATATTTCCAAGTTTAACTCACATGAAAATTACAAAGTAATATGAATATGATTGTTTCTCTTTTCTTAAATACTTTCTAAAAAGATATTCCAAAAATATAGTGTAAGATTATAGAAAGTTTGAAGTGAGGTTGGATATTGCTCTTGATAGCTTTATGATACTTGATCTTTTTATGCAATGTTGTTGTGTATTTGATGATGGAGAGCTCATTTCCTTTCAAAGAGATCTTGTAGTGCTCTTTCCATGTGACAAACATCTTATGACCGTTGGGGACTTGATAAAAAAGTCCAAGGTCTTTGATCATAATTACAGAACTGCTATCCAGTTGTCCTTGGACAGATGCAGTCCATCCTCGTGCAGGAGGTTCAAACCTCCTAGGTACTTGGTTATGAGTTGTCTCTTTCTCTTTTCATTCTTCAAGAACTGTAAGGCTATAGCTTTGACTTTGTGGGCTACAAAATTTCTGTAAGTTGAACTGTTAGGTCTTTTTCAGCTTTTTACAATGATGTTGACTATAGATCTATCCTCTTACATCGTAATGCCATCCTCGTACCTCATATATCCCATCCTCATACCAATTAAATTTGGCCTCTGACCTCTTTCATTAAAATGCTTTATTTATTCATTCTTTAATATTGTTTTGCCTTCTCTTAATGAATAAAAACATTTGTTTCGGTGAGGATGAGTATTCTGCAGTTTTGAAGTATCATCCTCTTGCATGGCCATCCTCACGATTTCCAATCCTCTAGATTTGAATCCAATTTTCTCCTTTTTGCCTAAATGATTAATAATCTATTTTCTTAAATGAATTCACTCAAATGCACATATTAGACATTAACCACATTCATAATCCTTTAAGTAATTTTGTTATCATTAAAATCATTTGAGAGAGATTTTTTCTCAACATATACTTGATTTAACTAAAATTTCTTAATTTAAATTCAAAAACTTACTAGTGCTTATAAGATTTTCACACAAAAAGTCATTTCTAATAAAAAAAAGTAAAATTAAAATACGATTCACTACTCTTATTCTTGATATGACCTAACAGAGTGGAGATTCTCCTAACTTGAACTTCAAGACTCATTAACCTCTAATAACTGAGATTATGCAAATGCAGTACCAAGTCAGTCAAACACAAACAACGAATGAGGTGAGTTTTGAAATCATGTTAATAATATAAGTATTAAAGAAGAACAAGCAATTAATCATAAATAAACTATATCGTTACACAAACATTTTTCAAGGAAATACCTCACATTATAAAGTCAAAATCACTCAAAGAAAATCAATACATTTCACTATAACATCAAATCTTCTAAGAGAAACTATTACCACCCACGATACCCATTAATCACACCCAAACAATCACGAGAATAAGCAATGTTATGCACGAACTTAGGCTCTACTTCATAATTTGCTACCATTTTAACCTTGAAGTACTTGGTTAGGAGGCTTGATACCATGACATTGTTCCAGTGGACGAACATTTCATTTTGGACTTGTCCTCGTAGATTCCCTCTGTTAAGACAAACTCTCAAATTAAAGTTTTGATGAAAATAAATAAAATTTAATTAAGAATATTAATTATGATTCTAAAATGTTATATTAATTTAACTTGTGCTTTTGAGTGAATTAATTCAAAGATAGGAATCAAGCAAACCAAATAAATCATATAAAAATTGAACAGATAAAGAAACAAGTATATTCTAGATAAAATGAAGAATGTTCACCAAGATCAAGATTGATCGTCACAGCCTCAAGATCAATCAATCTCCACTAGTTTACAAAGGATTTTGCCTCTGAATTTCATGCTAATGTTATCAGTAATTGGTAATGTTCAAGTAGGATCCATTCTAGTCATCGAAGGCATTTGAATCACTAAGATAAAAGTTCATGAATCAAGCAAGTTAAAATAAGTATGAACCTTCACCAACTTAACTGTCAAGAAAGTTAATCAATCTCCCTAATTCTGCAGAAGCTTAGTATCAATCTCCTTATCTCTATCGCAGTTCATCATCATTTTCCAAACTTATTTTAACATAATCGAGTTTCTTGGTCAAAGATTTAGCATCATCAGATTCATGTTAATCATAAAGGTTCGTTAAACACAAGATAAGTTTGATCAAGAACAAATAAACCAACCTAGTCAAACAGATTTCAAAACATATTCAAAGGCTGAATATTTTTATTCACATATAGTAGTTTTGGTAAAAAAAGATAGAGCACTACCAACATCTCTTTTGACTATTATTAAATGCTCCAAAACGCCTATAAAAGAAAGGCTAATGCTTAGGAAAATGGTAGAAGTTCAAGTGCTATCAAGTCTTACAAATCATTCACATTCATATACTTGAAATTCTCATTTTCTCAAAGAAAGATTCAGTTCTAATTATACATATTACTTTGTTATTTTTGTACTGATTTCTTTGTAAAGAATTGTATCTCAAATAAGAGTTGAGACATCTCAAATTATTTTAAAACAATCTCATTATTATTGTAAAACTCAAACTATAAGAGTTTAGTATAGTTTGAATATATTGTTTGAAATCTTATCAAGGTTGATAGGTGAATTGATTAAATCTCTTTTTGGGTAGAAAAAGATATACCTTAAAACACTAAGGGGCTGTAAAACTAAGAAGGTTTTTTCTTATAAACACTTAGTGGAAAAACACACAACTGTAAGGACTGGATGTAGCCCAAGTTAGGTGAACCATGATACATCCTTTTGTGGTATTATTTCTTTTATCTTCTTATTTATTAAGCTTGATTGATTACTTGAATTAAAACATAAAATGAATTTCTGTTTGTCAAGCTCACCAAGAACGTTCTCTGTTTTGTGTTTTCTTAACCAAGATCATTCTTGAGTTAAATCCTTAAGTTTTTGAGGAATTTTTAAATATGAACATTTACAATTCAAACCCCCCTTCAGTGAAAATCAACATTACTACTTCACTCTCAACTCAACCTAAGACTCATATATGCGACAATTGAGGTAAATGTGTGTTGCATGGTAGTTGTCGATATTTGGAGTGCTACCTCTTAGTCGTCTAGGAATTCTCCACTTCAATTTTTTTTAATATTTCTTTGTCCTCTCGTTGGCCTATGATAGTCCATTAAGACGGTCATCTCAAACACAAATTGAAATCACAACTATTGCACCAAATATGGGGTTACTTCAACATTCTCATCACAAATTCACAATATCACTATCGTTAATCAAATCTCATCATATAAACTCATCACAAATTTATAACATCACTAGTATTAATTATACATCATCACAATCACATAAATTTATCAAAACAAATTAACCTTTTATTATCACTTCACATAAACCCTTCTAATCAAACATATACATAAAATTCATTAGACACTCAATATCACAACAATATCAAATAACTCACATTTAACGAAATTAAATCAATCAACATCTTATAAATATTTTTATTCCACATTTTATTCTCACATTTTCCATAATTGCATATTAATTAATGTATTCCTCAAAAGACTATTGTCGTACGTAGCGAGTCCTGGATGAATTGTTGGGAAATACAGTTTTCCCGTTCATCTCACAATATATTATACTCATGAATTCAAACGCACTTTCAACCCTTACCTTATTTAGATGTTTTCTCAAACACAGAAATCAATGGAAGTTATCAATTGCAACAGTAGACCGACAAGGTGCAACGAGCGAATCCGAATAAATAGCGAGTTCAGAAAATCGTCGAGACGCAATTGAAGAATTATGCAGAGCATAAAAATAGTTGTTAAATAATTAATAATAATTTAAGGAAATTAAAGTGGAGTCAAAACAATGAGAATAACTATAAAAAAAAGTCTTACCAACTCATTTGAGCGCCAAAATGGTACGACTTCAATTTCAACAAAAAATGCAAATGAGTAGTTTCTTCTTGAAGGTTTCGACTAGAGGAATCAAAAAACGACACCATTATTTTGAGTCGATAAATGTGGTGATCGGAATTGGCCAAAAATAGCTCACCCAACGAAAGAAATGCAGTTTTTTTTATGAAATAGAGCCACAATTTATAAAATTGCAACCAAAAATGGATTTAGTGGCCAATTTTTTGTGGATAGAGATTGGGATCGATTCAAACGGAATTGGTGGAAATGAATTTGAGAGAAAAATTGTTTCGCTGCCATTAGTCTGATTTTCAATTTTTATTTTTTTAATTGCAAAATGAGTGGTGTAGATAGCAAATATAGAGGTACAAGAGTAAAATTGTAAGGTACAACACATGATAGTAAAGTCTGAGGCAGCGAGTGTAGGAAATAAAAATACAACCTATAATAGCTCAAAATTAATATGCAGAAGTAAAAAAATAAGGGTGTAAACAGTCGTCTGGTCACAAAATAGTAACTAAAATTATTACTATAATATGTTTTCAAAATAATAAAATAAAAATATATCATCTTTATGGATTAGTCGAAATGATAAAATAAATAAATAAAACATCAACGAGTTATATTAATTACTATATCAAAATGAATATGTATAAAATCATCATACCATAACAACTATATAGAAATAAATAAAATCAATATCAATATTACTAATATGTCAAGATAATTATTTATAAAATAATTAATTTAAATAAGATAGATTTAAAAATAATTAAATATAATTGTGTGCACACTTAACATTAGTCAGCATACAAGAAATATCAAATTAACTACAATCACACATATGCGTAAAATCGCCTAAAATCTTATATTTTAAAATGTGTACACTATAAAATATAAAAATATAATATTTTATATTTATATTACTCATTTAGTCTAACATGTACAAGATTAAAACATCATATAAAGAAAATTAATCCTAAATTTAATTAACTTATATTCTAAAATAATTTTAACACCAGTTTAATTATTTAAAATTATATTTCATCAATAAAATAATTTATTATAGAATTTGGATTGTTAAAGTACCTTTATCGTCTCTTCAACCAAGAATGGATCAAATTGAACCCCAAAAGAAGACTCTTTTAAAAAATTAACCTTCCATGTTCATAAGACTAGACTCTTAAATTGAACACATTCCACATAATTTAAATGGTTTTGTTTTTGAGGGAATAATTTTGCTTCATGCGATGGGATATTTGTTTTGGCATATTTCTACTATTTGTTCATTTATGATCATAAATTTGAATTCTTATTTTGATTCAGTTTTAAAAAGTTGGTTATCTAATAGGTGTAGTAAAGAAGAGGATCATAAATTCATTATTTTTAATAAAAAACTATTGTAAAAAATTAAAATTATTAATAATTATTCAAGATGGATTTTTATTTGGACATTTGTTGATAAAAAATAACTAATTAATTGTCCATAAATTATAAATAAAGGAACTAAATGAGATTAAAGAAGCGAATATGATATAAAAATAAAAAAGATCACATACATAAGTTTGCATAAATAATAATACATGGTATGTAGAACACATACCATCAATATATTTTTGAAAGGTATACAACGTCAATCTTATTATTATTACTATTTTTGATATTTATAGTGTATGCTTTATTTTATATTTTACTTTTACAACTAGTAATACTTTGGCCTTTCCCTTTCCCTTTCCCTTTATTCCCTTGTTTTATATATCATCGCTGGGCTTTACTTTGACCCTTCCCATTTCCCTTTCCCTTTCTTCCCTTGCTATTTCCTCTGCCTTCCGCTTTGCTTTCTTTTTCTTCTGCAATCTCTCTCTACTCATCCTTGCTATCTTTTCCGGCTCATTTGCTTTCTTTCACAAAGCTTCTTCCTTCTTCTTTTCTTTCCTTTTTCTCAACCTTTCCAGCACCCTTTCTTCCCATGTTTTATTTCTCGCACCAACGGGCTTATTTTGATCAAAAGATTCTATATCTATGGGTTTTCGCCCACCATCAAGCTTATCTACCAAAACATTTTTCTTTGACTCTTTTGTATATTGTTTACCTTCTTTTAATGTCTCTGTTGCCATAACAAATAAAAGAAACATTGAACAAAGGAAACACAAATTAAAAGCTTTGATTTTCAACACTACAATCTTTAAGAATTTAATTATTGTGAAACATATGAATATACTCGGCAAGATAAATATGTATGAAAATCAAAAGTAGATTTATTAAATAATATATTATTTAATTGACTTTCGAGAATATTGAGCCATTGAAGGGTTATTGAGGTAAGTAAAGTGTTTAAACTTTTCCAACAATGAGGTTGCTTGATAATTTCTTTAATAATAAACATAATTCGAAACTTTTGGTAAACATAAAAATCATACGTTGTCAATAAAAAATAGTTATTGACATGATAAAAAAAATTACTCTTTTAAAATTTTCTCAATTTCCTTTGATGTCTATAAGTATTATTTATTTATTTTTGATTTAGTCATTAAATTTATATCTCATTAGCTATTTAACTTTTAAGTTATAATACACTTACATAAATATAATGTTATTTTTTATAAGTTCTGTTAAAAATATATAATGAGGCCTTTAAGATATTAATATGTGTATAATAGTGTTGATGTGGCAAAATAAAAAAATAAATATATTTTTTAAATTCATTTTTCTTAAAACTAAAAATTTTTAAAAATTCTTCTAACCTAAAAAGTGAAAAGTCAATGTGGTTCTTAGAATATTTCTAAACAAAACATAAAAGATTAATATGATAATTATTTATTTTTATGATTATCGCACTCGTATTATTATCCACACTACGCGAAAAATGACATTTTATAGCGCGTCTTTTACAGCGCTTACTAAATACAAGCGTTGTTGTAAATATATTTTAAAAATAACGGAGCATATAACAACACTTTTATGACAAGCACTGTGGAAAAGGCGCTGTTGTAGGGACATATAGCGTTTGCGTATAATGTTTACAAGGCTTTCATAGTGCTTTTACACAAGCGCTGTAAAATGAAGCGCCCTAACATAATGTTTTATAGCACTTTTTTGACAAGCGTTGTAAAAGACATGCACTTTCAAATAATTAAATGACCTATTAGAGTGCTTTTGTTACAAGCGTTGTAAAAGCATTGCGCTTTCACATAATTAAAGGACCTATTACAATGCTTATTCTACAAGTGTTGTAAAATCATTAACTTTAAATAAAAATCATTTACTTTAAATAAATAAAAACAAATTTACGAACCCTCATCACCTCTACTCTGAAAACCCTCATCTCCTCTTTGTATTGTGCGCCCATCTATTGCTCCTCCTTTAAAAAAAATTGGATCCGTTGTCTCAAGTACTGTATTTATTAATTTGTTGTTGTCACAAAAGCTAATAAATTGTTACATAATAAATATTTTCTTTTTGAAATTTGTTGATTTGTTCTGTTTTGAAATCTTTTCTGTTTTGAAATTGTTACATAATTATGGACCTTGGTTTCCATTTTCCAATATTAGATATGTGTACTATATATTTGTATAATGTTATCAGAAGCTTATTATTTTTGTAACTGCATTTATATAGGTCGTATAATATGGACCGGGAATGGATGTCAAAGGCTTTTAAAAAAACAGTCATATAACATAAGAAAACAAAGAGGTCTTTTACAACGCTTGTCCCACAAGCGTTGTAAAGGACCCTTTTAAAAATAAAATAAGGAGGCCTGTTAGAGTGCTTATTTGAAAAAACGTTGTAAAAGGCTTTTAAAAATACAGTCATATAACATAAGAAAACAATGTGGTCTTTTACAGCACTTTTCCCACAAGCGCTGTAAAAGAGCCTTTTTAAAAATAAAATAAGGAGGCCTATTAGAGCGCTTTTCCAACAAGCGTTGTAAAAGGCTTCTAAAAAAACGTTGTAATAGGGTTTTCTATATAACAGTAAACCGCTTTAGTTTCCTCTTCATTACGTAAACTTCACTAGCATCTCCTTTTCATTGTTCTTATCTTCCTTTGTGAACCCTATCATCTCTTCCATTACGAACCTTATTTCCACGATCATCTCTAGTTGTTCGAACCATATTTCCATCCACGATCATCTCTCCCATTACATGCCATCTCTTTTCATTGAAATACGTAACCCTCATTATGTTACATTGGGGTTGTTTTTCGTCAGAATATCCCCATTACCATTGATGATTGGAGAGATAAGTCAATGAAGAATGCGAAAGATATATTGTGGAATGATATACAAGTAGCTTTTTTCATCCACTCTTTTGTCATTTATAATTTTTTGATTGTAGTACTTTACTCTTTACACAAACTATATCTTTATTTCTCTTGCAGACTGCTTTTGTTCTTGATGAGGTCAGAAAGAATTACGGCTTGAGAGTTGCCGAGAAAATACACCAGGGTTTTAGATCTCACCTCTCAAATTTCTATCTAAAAGATAGTGAAGGAAATATGAATGCTGGCGCTCCAAGAATATATAAACATTATATATCAAATGAAGAATGGGGTGCATTTGTATCAAAATGTTCGGACCCCGCATTTGTGGTAAGTGATTAATTTATTAGCATTTGAGTTTTATTATTCATATTCATAGCATATTTTAAATTTTTACACGATTGTTATTTTTTTATATAGAATATAAGTAAGGAAAATCGTGAGAGGGCAAGAAATCCGATGCACCTATAGAAAAAATCGCGTATAGGATATGCATGTCTAGAGCAAAAACTTGTAAATAATTAAACATCACTTTTATATAATGAAGGAATTTGTATTATAAACAATAGTTTCTAACTAATATTTTGTTTATGATTATAACGAATAGCAACAAGACACCCAATCCAATCAACCGTTGGGTCGTCATATCTTGTGGAAAGAAGCTCGTGTAAATTAGGATGGAGTGGTTGATAACAAAAATGTTCAAAAAGTAATAGAACTTTGTGTAAGTATATTATCACTTTAATAATTTTTAATATTGTATTTTATCACTTTAATATTATCACTTTAATATTTTTTAATATTGTATTTTAAAAATGATATTGAACTTATCTTTTTAATCCTACATGTATTTTAGGAGAATATCAAACAAAGATCAGAAAATCAAGAAGACAACAAAGCTAGTTGCAGGGACATTCTCGGCAAAGTGTTTAAGTGTTTTCCGTTGCCTATACTAGACAACGATGCAGATATGAAGTTTTTGGGTGAAGCAATTGGTAGTTGCGTGGCATGGCCCACACATCTCATTGCCCTTGATAAGGCATGTTTAATTAATCGAAATGTATGTTTAATTGGATATGTATATTTACTTGCGATTTTTTTCGGCTGCTAACTTTAATTTCAAATTTATATTTAGATTCTGAAAAAGCCTAAAGGGAATGATAAAAAGATTCCAAGAAACGAGTCAATTACATTGCCTGAAAAGGTTTGTCACATTTATTCCCTAAGGTTTGTCTTTTTTTCAGATTCAATTAACTAACATTTAACCTTATTTTTTCAGATTCAATCAAATAAACCATCCGCACAGCAAAATAAAGCCAACAAACCTCAAAAATTGGAGGGTTATAATGCTGGCAAACTACAAAAGCTGGAGGGTAATACAGCTGCCCAAGTTGCACCTAAAAAACTGAATCAGGGAAAATCAGTCGCTGCTGCTCCTAAAATAAGTCAGCCATGCCTTGCTAAATACGGGGCGTGTCTTGACATCCAAGTAAAAAGAAATATGGGCAGTAACGACGATTCACACATCATAACCATGAAAAATGCTATATTCGGAGATGAGTACGAAGAATTTCTTGAAAAGGAGCACATATACGAACTTCTCAACCATAAGGAGTTGAGTGCTACAATCATCAGCTTGTACATTAGGTAAAAAAATACTTTTAATTGCATTTATTGGTAATTAATTAAATTTATTGGTAATTAATCTAAGTTGAAATTTTCATTGAAGGTTTTTGTATGAAAAGTTGGTGTGCACGCGCAGATTGTCAAATAGATATTCATTCTTGTCTCCGCATAAGCTTTCGATGTAAAAACTCGATCCCGTGAATGTAAAGAAATACATTGTAGATATGTTACTAGGAAATATAGAGAAGGATAAGTTGTTCTTTGCACCATATAATTCACGGTACGTAATTACATATTATTTATTTATATCTTTTTTAATTTATGAGTTCTTAATTTATTAGTTGATTAAACAAAATTGTCAACCAAATTTTTGTTGTTGTAGGGCACATTGGGTGCTATTCGCAATCAATGCAACCTCTGAAGTTATATACTATTTGGATCGCTTGCACGACAATTACAACAGTCACTCTGATATAAAGACTATGTTCGACACGTAAGTAATATTCATTTATTTCTTACATATATATATAAATAATGTGTTTGTTAATGCTATAATAATCAAATTTATTTATTCGATAGTGCTTTACAACTTTTTCGAGCTCAAAGAAGTGTTATAGTGTCGAAGCAAAAGTCTAATAACATCACATTGATTCCATTAAAGGTTTGAAATATATGCCTTTAAATTTTCATTTACAAATATATGCCTTTACAATCAATGCACAAATATTTTATTGACTTATATGTTTTATTTTATAGTGCCCTCGTCAAACTAACAACATCGATTGTGGGTACTATGTATTGAGATTCATGAAAGAGATTGTTTATAGGAATCAAACTATTATCCCAGAAACGGTACGGTATTTTCATTATTTGATTTTCATATATAAATTATGTATATATTTGATTCTAACTTATTTATGTTCAATTTTTATATTGCAAAGTACTTTGACAATTCCAGTCCAACATACTCTGAGAAAGATCTAGTTGAATTAAAGGAAGATTGGTGTCAGTATGGGCTTGAAATGAAAATTATTTGATTTTCTAGGAAATAGCATGCTGTAAGGGATCTAAATATATGGTAGCTAGTTTTGTTCTATATAAGATAAGTTAGTTATATGTATATGAATAGGGCACAGTATCTGAATATGTATATGAATATGTATGTTGTACAAATATCTAAATATAGTTAAGTTATATATGTATCCACTACTAGAAAATTGAATTTTAGCTGCCAATATTAGCTTCGACCCTCGACTCTGACGCTACTTAGCATCGGCGTAGCGTCGGTTTAGCCAACGCTACGACAAAAAAATTGTTTTTAAATTTTATTAACAATTAGCGTCAGATGGTCTGACGCTATGTAAAATAAATATGTGAGTATCAAACTTGTCCCCCTCTCGAACCTGTGACCCTCTCGAACCTGTCACTATCACTCTTAGAGTCGCCATTCAGTGTTGCCGTCTCGCTCTCATCTATGAACGATTTCAAGGTGCTTATTTGTTATTTATTTTCTGTTTAGAAAACATTGTTATGTAGTACTTGCTGAAGACAATTGTTGAAATTTTGTTTTAAATTAATTATGACAAGTTAAGCTCACCCATGAAAGCATAGGTTTCACTCCCTTATTCGAACCTCACCCATTGCATTGCCTTTCGTTAAAGCAACCCATTGTCTAGCAATAAAATCAGGTTTCATATCAAACCTCTACACATCCAACAACCACATAATAGCCTACGTAAAATGCAAGGAACTTAATCTTGCTCACCAACTGTTCGACGAAATGCCTCAACCAGATACTGTATCATGGAATGCTATCATTTCATGTTATGTAACTTCAAGTTATATGTTGTTTTGCATATATCAACCTCAATGCAAATATGACTTTTGTTGTTGAAGGGTTCGAGAATTGCATACTCCAATAAAAGATGGTGGTCCTTTCTGGCAACTTTAAAAGAACTCGCATTTTGTGGCTAGACTAGATAATATCTACAAAAATTCAAAGCTTTGTTTCTCCCTGATAAAAATTCTGATCTAATTATGATTTTTTTGTAGCTTTCTATTTGTTTACTCATTCTTTCATAAGTAATTCTGAGTGTTCCTAAGTGATTGCTGTTGTAGATGATACATTTGCCTTTGATTCTAATAGTCCCCTACAACTTCAATGCAACATTTGCCTTTGAATTATAGTAATTGTCTGACATTAATAAATAGTGTTCATGTAGTGGGAAATGAATGAGAATAATCACAATAATGGATATATTAAAACTATAATATGATTATATAGGCATTGTTGTACCTAATGCATAAGAATTAATTCAAAGATATATGAAAATCATTAGTTTTTTTATGGTCTGCTAAATCATACAACAAAGATAAATCACAAGAATCTATGGTCTGCTATGATAAATCACAGTTGAGTTCGATATTAGTGAAAATTACTTATCTGGCCTAATGTGTTATGGTTGCATTCACCTTTGGTAATTTAACACTATTGTATATAGTTTTCAAAGACAATTGAATTAAACAAGAACAAGTTTGCATAGTGTAAAGCCAAGAACACCTAAAGTACTAGGAGGTGGTTTCAAAATTTTAGAGTTAGACTCAAAAAACCCACTTCCTAAACCTTCCTTGATCTCTTCAAGCTCAAACCTTTCCAATGACCCAGATATGAATTCATGACAAGAAGTTGGATTCTGATCAGAGGGATAAACTGTTGCAGAAATTGACAAACTAGGAGACAAACAAGGCACATAATGACCAATCCCAAAAACAACCTTTATCCTTGCTAAAACGGTGAAACAAAACCTCATAAGCAATAAAACAAAACCATCAAAACATCTGCTCCATAAAGACCTGTCTTTAAGATCCTTCACCTCTTGCCTCTACCAACAAATCTTCTGCTGAAGTTCATAAATTTTTTGCTTTTTCCCAATACCCAAAGAACCTTCGTTTCCTTCACTACTATTACCATGATGACTTAAAGGGTGTCTTTGTCTGTTAATTGTAATATTTGAATAAATATATGTTAATATGAATTTTTACTATTATTAATATGTTAATTTTTAGGTAATATTGATATATTTTAATTTTACGTTATTAATTGTAAAAATGTTAAGTATTATTATATTTAATGTAGCGTCTTATTTTGACGGAAGAATGGATCAAAAAGTCCATAAACTATATTTGTCACCAACTGAGCATTTGTTCTTTTGAGCTGTTTACGAGAACCATGTTGGAATTTATTCTATAGGACTGACATATATTTGATAAAATTGTTAGGTTCACTTTTTTGAAAATGTTGTTAGTTTACTTGTTTCCTTTAAAATCAATGTATAGCTTGTTAATTTTGAATTTATTTTGAATTCATGAGTTTATTTATTTTTATAATTTTTCAAACTTATTTAGTGATTGAAAAGTTATGTTTTGGTCTTATAGTAAATGGATCGTACTTGGATGTACAATAGGGTACATGAAAATAGACGCTTATTGAAAAAGGAGTATGTTAGTGGTGTAAAAGATTTTGTGAAGAGGGCTTTGAAACAACCGATTTGTATATCTGAGGGAGGTATAAGGTGTCTGTGTATAAAATGCAAGTGTACGAAGAAATCTATAGCAACTACTGTTAGACTTCACTTGTACCGGGAAGGATTTGAACTAGATTATAGGATTTTGATTGAACACAGAGAAGCGAAGCCAATGGTTGAAACAATGGGTGGTTCTACTAGTAATAGGATTGTGCATCATGATGACCAATTTAATGCAATGGATGAAATGGTGTTTGATACTTTTAGGCCTTATTGAGATGTCCTTGATGTGAACACTAACATGGGATTTGTTGAGGATGAGTTGCCTAACGAAGATGCAAAATGGTTTTATTACAAGTTGATATCCATTAACCAGCCCATCTACGAGGGGGCTACCCAATCAATGTTATCAATATGTGTTCAACTTCTGGAAATTAGGTCAAATTGGCATGTTCCGCAAAAAGGTATAGATTATGTTACGAAAATGCTTCAAAGTTTATGTCCAATGCCAAAATGCTTGCCCGATAACTATTATCAAGCAACACAATTGGTATCAAAGTTAGGGTTGAAGGTTGAGAAGATTGACTGTTGTAAGAAAGGATGTATGTTATATTACAAAGATGATAACAAATTATCTGAGTGCAAAATTTGTCATTCTCCTAGGTTCATTCCACATAGGACAGGTATGGGAAAATACAAAGATGTTCCAGCAAAAAGAATGTTTTATTTCCCTATCATTCCTAGATTACAAAGATTGTATGCATCAATAGAGTCTGCAGCTGAAATGAGATGGCATCACGAGAATGAAAAGAGTTCAAACGTCCTTCGCCATCCGTTTGATGGAAAAGCGTGGAAACATTTTGACGATGTATATCCTGACTTTCCTAGTGACCCCAGAAATGTAAGGTTGGCTCTATGTTCATATGGATTTACTCCCTATATTCAAGTGTCTACTTCTCCATACTCTTGTTGGCCAGTTATACTCACTCCATACAATCTTCCCCTTGAAATGTAGATGACCAAACCACACTTATTTTTGACTTGTCTCATACTTGGACCTTCTAATCCCAAACTAAATATAGATGTCTACTTGCAACCATTGATTGATGATTTGCAACGATTGTGGTCCAACGGCATTTTGACCAATGATATATCCACAAAACAAAATTTCATCATGAAAGCATGCTTGATATGGACAATTAATGATTTTTCTGCCTATGGTATGTTATCTGGATGAGGAACACAAGGTAAATAATAAGCGAACTGACATCTAACTAATCACCCTCAAGATTCAAACTTAGTCTATAAACATATTAAATGTATTCAATACTCATTTAAGTACATACTAACATGACACAACGAATCATTTAAGCAATCACAACTAAGATTTCAGTCATGAATGAAATACCATAATTACTCACTATAATTTACGAAATAAACAAACTTATAGATTTAGTAACCACCAACTTACTACCTCAAATTCAATGAAACAAAAATATGTCAAATGAATTATTAACTTCAACTAACTACTCAAACAATGATTTTCTAGTTTTACTCTAAACAAATTTAAATATTATCACTTTCTCAACAAGTTTCCCTTTAGTAAGAAAGATGGAGCAATATTTCAATTATTTCATACCCTTATGAATTTTAAATAGAGACATACATAAAAATCTGTATCATAAGCAATTTCTTAGAAATCAAGAACTAGAGTACATAAACGTAGTAGAAGCGGACAAATATTTTCACATAGTTTTAAAATTCACTCCAACCATTATTCATCCTACATAAACCATTATCGGCATTCAACATTGCTGTCACATAAAACTTATAATCACTCAAATTTGTATAAGATATGAACAAGATTTTTTTTCATTATTTCAAAAATAAAATTAACAAGTATTTCTAACAATCATAACAATGGGTTATTGTTGCCTCTTTTATCGATGATGACTCATCGGGATAGCTAGTCTCTATTACTCATGTAGTCAACTACTTAGGATAACCATAACTATGTCATCGAACTTCAAATATGGGTAATTAAAAGTATCTTTAATGTGGTTCGGAAGTCCGAAGGCGGCGCCACAACTCTTACTCCTTAACCAACTTAATTACACATTTCTAATAATTATTTATAATTTACAACTAGATATAACAACAAAAGAAATGACACCTACATCAATATGAATCGCCAATTAAAATAAAGAAATATAGCATTATTTCACTTTTAAACACTCAATTACTCTAAAAACTATTCACAAATTTGCAACACTTAGAACGTCTGAAACACAAACACTTTCATATACACTTAATCACATATACATACATATAAGTAATTCAATAATTAGCATCATGATGTAAAATATTCTCATAGCAATCCAACAACCAGAAATTTATCACAATTAAATTAATAATTCACCATTTTTTTTAATCTATCTTTATCATTTAACAAAAACTAAAACAAATATTTTTCAATTAGTAAGTAAAGTAAGCAACTATTTTTACTCGAAGTTAATATAACAATCATAAAACTAAAATAAATCTCATAAATCATAAATTATTTTAGTGGTTAATCAATACTCTAAAATTTGATTTCTTAAACTTAAATTATTTTAAACGGATCACTAATCTTTTAATTCCATAAAATAATTTTTCTTCATAATTT
>JBBPBT010001132.1:1399626-1463639 GCA_037974875.1 Cicer bijugum
CATCCCCTCTAAACCAACATAACAACAAATCTTTTTTATTTTCTTAAAACTTACACATAGTGAATTATGGTGTAAATTTTCAGCTATTTTTAGTAGTAAATAAAATTTGTAGTATAGAATTATTGTTACTTTATGAACAATAAAAATTCAACTCAATTTAATTTTTTTTTTAAATAATAAAGAGTAATTCAAACAAAAGTTACTTTTTATTTTACAAAATAAGTCAACTCTAACTCTTTCACATAATGTTTTTTTAAACTTCTAAGTTCTAGTACCTCTAATATTCAAGAATTATTATTATTATTAATATGAATTTGCTACTATTTCAAAATCACCGCTAACTTTCTAAATTGACTTCATTAGCAAGATCAAATTTTAATAATCATGTAATGACCTTAAAGACATGGTCTATTAATCCATAATTAGTATCACACCGATTAAATTCATAATTTCAAACTTATAGTAGCCCATCAATAGAATAAATTATTTCTAACTATCTACTATAACGAAAGAGCCAAAAATCAAAGTTATAAACACAAATTCAATCAAAAGGTAGTTAATTCAATCATGTCAACAATTCAAATTAACTTAAATTTTAAAAAATAATTTCCTATTATATTTAATCACTTAGATAGAAACTTAGAATCCACACCACAACACAATTAGAGTACGAAGATAGTAAATAGTTAATTAGTAACTTCAAAAATATGTACAATTATACAAAAGCATACATCACATAACACAATAATATAACGAGAGAAAAAAAATATGATACTGAAAATAATCAATACACAAGAAAATACAATTGACACGACTGACATCTGACTCACATTGAATCGACACTCAACCCACTCAGCCTAATTGGACAGACCTGCTCTGATACCAATAATGTGACACCATAAACCCCAAAATAATATATAATAAATTATATCATATTCCTATAAAATTTGCAGCGGATAAATAAAAATTTATTTCCAAAAAAGTAAAAACTTTTATTTTTAATTCGGATATCACATTTCTCAAAAATAAAAAGAATACTTTAAACTTAGTTTCTCCATTAAAATAGTGCAATCTCGATAAGTTTGATTTAAGTATAATTATTTGATTTAATTATAAAAATTTACTAGTACATCTAAGATTTTCATACAAAAATTCTTTTCAAATTAAATAAGTAAAATACAAATTAAAATCCTCATTCCGAATATCACCTATCAAAGTGGGGTTCCTCCCAAACTTGAACTTCAAGACTCATTAACTTGTAATAACTGAGATTTCGCATATGCAGGGCCAAGCTAATCCAACACAAACAACGAAGGAGGTGAGTTTCGAAATCATGATGACAATATAATACAAGGTAGAAGAGCTCGAAAACAATCATAATAGGCCCATATCATTACACAAACATTCCATCAAGAACATATCACATTAAAAACTCAAAATCGCTCAAGAAAAATCAATAAATTTCACTATAACATCAAATCGACAAAGATAAATTATCACCACACACGAAACATATTAATCACAACAAAACACTCACAATAAAATGCAATGCTATGCATGAGCTTAAACTCTACATCATAATGTGGTAGCATTCTAACTCTGAAGTACATGGTTAGGAGGCTTGATATTATGCCACCATCCTAGTGGACGGACAATTCAAATTGGTCAAGTCCTCATAGATCCCATCAACTCAACCTAAGACACATATAGGTGACATTTGAGGTAAACATGTGTTGCGTGGTAGCTCCCGACATTTGGAGTGGTACCTCCAAGTCACCTAGAAAATCCCCACCCGTATGCCTCCAAAGTCTAACAATCTTGCCTTAAGGCTCGACAGCAGACTGCCACGATCGAACTCATTTTGTTGTCCTTCCCTGAAATCACTAGGCTTGTCAGGCCCCACCTATATGATGACAAAATAATCTTCACTTCATATTTCTCAAAATTTATTTTCTATCCTCGTTGGCCTATGATAATCCATTAAGACCGTCATCTCAAACACAAATTGGAATCACAATTATTTTACCAATTATGGGGTTACTTAAATACTTTCATCACAAATTCACAACATCACTATCATTTATCATATCTCATCACATAAACTCATTACAAATATATAGCATCACTATCATCAATCATACATCATCACATAGGCTTGACACAAATTTATAATATCATTATTATTAATTATACATCATCATAATCACACAAACGTATCAAAATGAATTCAATTTTTATTATCACATCACATAAACATGTCTAATCAAACATATACATAAAATTCATTCAACATCTAATATCACAAGAATATCAAATATTACACATTTAATAAAAAAAATAATCAAACATCACAATAATATCAAATATCACACATTTAACGAAGTTAAATCAATCAACACCCTATAAAAATTTATATTCCATATTTCAATCTCACAATTCCTATATTTTTACATTAATCAATTTATCACTCAAAGGGCTACCGCTGTACGTAGCGAGCCCCGAATGAATCGTTGAGAAATATGGTTTTCCCGTTCATCTCAAATTATATTATACTCATGAATTCAAATGCTCTCTCACCCCTTACCTTATTTTGATGCTATCACACATGAATATGATTCCACAAGAAAACAACTTTTGTCCTTTGACTCTTTTTCCTTCAATCGATCTAACTCGACAATTTAAGGGTGAACGTTAAATTAAATTATGTGATGGGACTCTAAAAACTAAATTTCGAAATTCGATCAAGGAAACTTACCATAAATTAGAAAAAACAATCATGGGATAATATAGCCACTTTTCACATGGTCGTTTTGGCGTTGGTTTCACTGAAATCTGACTTACGGTGAATGAGAACGATGCAAAATAATGAATTCTACAACCACAAAAATTGGGCATTTTAGAGCGAAATTGGGGTTGTTAAAATTCTGAAAAGTTGTGTTTATTTGACTAGCTAAATGAGTAAAACAACATACTGAAATTTGGACGAAAACAGAGAAACTTTTTCAGAATAGTTCTCGATCACCGATGCCAAACGATAGGTTGTTCTTGTGTTTACTCTTTGATGCTACGGCTCCGGAAGCTCCCTTTCTTGTTCTTTATTTTTTTTTTTATCAACATAATTAGGGTTAACATATATGGGTCAAACTCATCGATCTCCTTATTTATTTTGTGTTTTACTATTATTATTTTTATTTTGCTAAAACAAAATCAATTGTTACTTAATCTCATTTCTAATACTCTTCCAAACATCAATAAATTTTCAAAACATTACTAATATTTCATAATTAATATATGATAAATTAAAGTAATTAATTAACCTTTAAAAAGAAATACATATTAATAACAACGCAAACTCTCAATTCAAATTAATCACTATAATTTTACTTATTTTTCAAAGTACTCACGTTAGAATAATATTATAATTAGAGAATAGTCAAAATTATAAAATAAATAAATATAGCAATAATATTTTATATTAATTACTAAATCATAATAAATATATATATATATACATAATGACAATTCCAAAATAAGTCTATAAAAATAAAGAAAATCAAACACAATATTGTTGGAAAACTATGACTTCTTCTAATTAATAACAAGAGAATTAAGATCAAATCCAACTAGTTCAATTTTAATTCCTACAGAGAATAAGCAGCGGAAATTAGAATCACATACAAAATTAACAAGAAACATACAAGAATAAGCAGGTATACAATACTGAAAAATAAAGATGAGGGATAGGAAAAGATTGCACCAAGATTTATCCTGGTTCAGCCGTCAATCGAACGACCTACATCCAGTCCTGAAATCACAATCTGATTTCAGCCTTTTGCTATAGAATGAATTCGAGTGCTTCTACAGATTTTCCAGTCTTCTACACGACCTATCAATTTAACTCCTTTCACTCCTATTTTGTCACCACTTGATCCTTGGAGTTTATCCCCAAACTCACACAAGATCACATTAAACTTCCTCTTGATGATATCACATCCAAGAAGATCGTCACCAGTTTCCAAACTGGATTTTCTACACCTTCAATTTCAGAGAATTGTCTTTTACAAGAAATAGAGAAGTATCAAGATTTGTATTCAATCACTTTTGCATCACACAAAGAATTAAATTGCCAATGGATATTTTGTGTGTTAGGAAACTTTTTCTTTTTGAGTGTTTTTCAGAGGCATGCAAAGGATATCAAAAGGTTTTGAAAAATATGAAAAGTTTGTGCAACAGTTGTATTAAAAAATGATTGAAACAACTTATATATATTCAAAGAAAACCCCAAGATAATCGATTGCCTAATCGCTTTTATAAGGCTTTAATCGATTACATAATCGATTTTCGAATGTCTTATTTTTCTTGAACCTTGACTTATATAAGCATCAATCGATTTTCCAATCGATTCATTTAATTCATAAATCATACCTGATGCTATGATTCTCTTTGAATCGAGTGAGTAATCGATTAAGAATGTTTTGTTCCAACAACGAGATCAAAACACTTGATTCCTCCATCGACTTCGTAATCATAGTCCCAATCGAATTGGCATAAAACCGATTCATTCTGTAACTCAATTAATGGCGTCAATCGATTCGTCAATCGAGTGGTGCTGATCACAGTGACTCAGACTTTTACATCAATCAATTCTCCAATCGATTGTTCTGATCAAAGTGACTCAGACACTACCTTCAAACGAGTTAACAATTGACTGTGCCTGTTATAGTCCTCAGCTATTTTTAACAGAATCTATATGCCAATCGATTGATGCAGAGCAGTTCTGATACATGATTACTGTAATCGATTGTCTAATCGATTACATCAAATTTGTAGTTTGATAAAACTTTGTTGGAAAACTATGACTTCTTTTTGATTAGTAACAAGAGAATTAAGATCAACTCCAACTAGTTAAACATAATTCCCAATTGAATTATGCAACAATCATACAATTTACACACACAGCGGAAACTTAAAATCACATATAAGATTATTCAAGGAGCATGCAAAAAAAATAAGCAATTAAACAATGTTGAAAATTAAAGAGAAAGGATAGGAAAGAATGCACCAAGATTTATCCTGGTTCAGCCGTTGATCCAACGGCCTACATCCACTCCTGTAATCATAATCATGATTCCAGCCTTTTTCACTATAGAATGAATTCGAGTACTTTTACAGATTTTCCAGTCTTCTACACGACCTATCAATCTAACTCCCTTCACTTCTATCTTGTCACCCCTTTGATCCTTGTAGTTTATCCCCAAACTCACACAAGATCAAAGTAGACTTCCTCTTGATGATACCACACCAACAAGGATAGCCACCAGTTTCTAAACTGGATTTGTTACAGCTTCAATTACAGAGAATTGTCTTTGTCAAGAACAAAGAAAAAAAGTAGTATCAAGAAATGTGTTTAATCACTCTAGCACCACACAAAAGATTTGATATGCCAATGAATATTTTTGTGTGTTAGAAAAACTTTTCTTTCAAAATGTTTTCAGAGATATGCAAGATTGAGAGCTAGAGGTTCTGAAATTGTGCAAGTGTTCTTTCTTGTTTTGGTTGTTATTCGTTGTTATTAAAAAAATATTTGAGGCACCATATATATATTCAAGGCAAACACCAAGACAATCGATTGCCCAATCGAATTTGTAAGGATACAATCGATTGCTGCATCGAGTGTCGTATATTTTGTGTTTCTGGAATCTTGAATTATATAGGCTTCACTTGATTGGTCAATCGATTGATCAAGTTACTGAATCAGACCTGATGCTATGAAAACCTTTCAATCGAGTGAGCAATCGAGTTGGCCAAAACTGGGTGCTCACAGTGATATGAAATGTTGCATCAATCGATTGGTCAATCAATTGTCGTGATCAGATGATTCAGACCTGATGCCATAATTTCCTTTCAATCGAGTGAGCAATCGAGTTGTTCAAAACTGGGTGCTCACTGTGATATGAAATATTGCATCAATCGATTGATCAATCGAGTATCATGGTCAAAATGACTCAGATACTACAGACAATCAAGTTGCCAATCGAGTGAACAATCGAGTGGTCAATCGAGTGGGCACAGACTGAGTTCTTTCTGTAACTTGAATTTGAGCATCAATCGAGTTGTCAGTCTATTGTGCAATCGACTGATCTTGTTACAGACCTCAGTTGTTTAAGACAATTTATGTGCCATTCGATTGATAACCCATTCAATCAATTGTTCAATCGAGTGTTTACAATTTTAAGTTTCATAACACATGAATGAATGACAAAAGCTCATTGGCATGTCTTGTGTGAGACTCTAGTGATTGTTTACTTAACTTGATACCTAGACACCTAATACAACTATACATAAATTGCATCTTCCTCAAGTGCATCCTCCAACTATGGTTGATTCCTTGAGTTGCAAACTATTGTTCCAAGTGTTGTAGTGTCTTCATGTATGCCTGAAATGTTTCTTGATTCAAAACATTAGATCAAGCAACTATTTAATGTGCACTTGTATGTTTGGTACATAAATCAAAAACTAGATCAGGGAAGCTTATTGCTTACAATCTCCCCCTTTTTGATTTAATGACAAACATACAATTAATATTGAGATTATATAAAAAAAAATCTCCCCCTGAGTTTTGGAATGCATGATGCAAACAATTTAGTGCATGACCAGGGAGTGAAACAAATTTGGGTTACATGTATTTGATTCAGATGAATATAAAGCACCAGAGCTTAGTATGTATCAGACCATGAATATGCATTAATCAAGACATGTGTAATGTAATGTCAGCACCAATGCAGCAATATAATATCAGTATTTTGCACAAAATCAGTATCAGATTATCAGAGTTATAACATCAGTATTACATCAGAATGTTAAACCAGCATTAATTTAGCATATACAACATCAGATACAAAACAGCACATAATCAAGTACACATAATCTCAGATATTAATCAAAATAATCTCCCCCTTTTTGTCATTAATACAAAAAGACATACGACAAAAAAAAATACAAGAGGAAATTAATAGGCAACAGATGTAAGAACAAACAAGCAACCAGCAACAATCAAACATCATCAAAAATAAACCTAGACCACTAAAACCTTAGGCTTGATCCTCATTATCACCAGCAGGAGGAGGAGAGACCGTTGTATTACCCTCAGCAGGTGTCTTCTCCCCATGAGAATCAGAACCAATTTCAATGTCCTGGTTTGGTTCAGCAGTTGATTGCCTCCCAATCTCTGCAATGTCTTCAAAAGACATCTTGAGACCCAAGTGCTCCTGGATGTCTTAAACATCCTTCTGAACTGATTCCAAGGCGGTTTGAAGCTTTAGAAGAGAAGCTTCCACCCTCTCACTGTGTTCAGTCTGATGTTTCAAAATCTCCATCAGCTTTGCCATGATCTCAGAAGATCCTTCAGCTGATGTAGGTGCTTAGGCACTTGACTGGGCTTGATCAGCACTTGGTTGTGCATGATCTGCAGTTGTTGGAGTCCTTGTCCAAACATTGTTGATCCTTCTTATCTGCATTTGGTTGACAATAGCTTCACCAAATGTATGAGTGGTTGTGAGTGATTCTTCATTGGCTAGAGACACCTTGAAATGCCTCAGAATCCTCATAACCAATTGGGGGTAGGGCAGGATGTGTTTCCCTTGTGCTGATTCATGCATGTTCAGCAGCACAATCCATGCCCAACTCATTTTCAGTTCCTTGTACAGTCCCCAGAGCAAGACAATGTCTAGCCGCTGTACAACTGCATGATTTCCGGCTCTAGGTACTAACATTCGTGTTAGCACGTATATGAGCAGCCTGTGCTCAACCTTCATTTGACCAGCTTGAATGGTTCCTTTTTCAACAAATCCTTCCATCATCAACTCTTGTAAGGCAGCATGCTTGTTGATGGAGTTTTCCCAACCTTCATCTTCAGGAGCGTCCTGTGCTCGGCCATCAATAGTGTATCCACAAAACGGCAAACCAGTTAGCTTTGAAAAATCTTCAAAAGTCATCGCCATTTTTTTGCCTTTCACTTCAGCTGCGAAACCAGTCTTGGTGAGGATGAAAGTGGAATAGAAGGCTCTCACCAGCTTTGGATAGACATCCAAAGAACAGGTAAGGAGGTTTTCCAAACCATGGAACCTTAAATGGTTTTGAAAGGAAAAACCATTTTGATCAAAATAAGGAAACTCCAAAGTTCTAGCATCTTGGATTTTTCTTTTGGCAAATGAATCTGGGACAGTCTTGCCTTCAGTAGCCTTCTCTTGTGAAGGCTTAGCCTATTTAGGTGGAGATGAAGGCTTCTTCTTTTTCTTTAGCTCTTTCATTGCGTCTCCCAGCAGTTTTTCAAACGGAGGAACTTTCCTCTTTTTGCTTACTTCAGGAGTAGTGGCAATACCTTTGCCCTTGTCCTTCACCTGTACCTTATGAGTAGGGAATGAAACCCTTTTAGCTGGAGGTGAAGGAGGTGGAGCAGGTGATGGTGAGGGGGTTCTTCCACTAGAGGTAGAAGAAAAAGAAGATGAGCTGGATGGTTGAACAGTTCTGGAAGAAGGGCCAGCAGAGGTAACAATTGGTTTCCTACCAGTTCGTTTAACTCTAGCCATTGAGTAATGTGAATTTGAGGTTGATTGGATGAAGAAAGCTGAAGAAGATGATAGCAGAATGCAGTATTGGATTGAGAAATCGAGTAGTGAAGTCCAGGTTTATATAGTACTGTTGAAATTCGATTGCCCAATCGGCTGTCTACAATTCTGGGTTAAAAATATGACCGTTACACTCATCCAACGGCTATAATTTTCTCAACGGATACCTGTCAATCGATTACCCAATCGATGCTCGGGTTTTGATTTCCAAATGTCCTCTGACTTGTGGTTCACTTATTCCAAACAGTCGCGTGTCCAATCGAGTTTTAACCAAATTCCAGTGCATCACTCGATTAACCAATCGAATATCGAAACAAAACATTTAGAAAACTGGTTCCAGATACATGAACACTCGATTTGCCAACCGATTAACGTGATGAAAACTTCAACAAGCAGGCTTCTGAGATACTAGCAATCGAATGCCCATTCGATTGAAACAAACATAAAATAAAACAGACATAAACAAAATAAAATTGAGACCCAACCATTCGACGTTGCAATCGAATATCAAATTTCCAGTTTGACACAATGAGGCAATTTTCATCAATCAGTCGATTTCACAATCGACTATTGAGTGAATTAATGCCAATTTGGCCACAGGACACTCGATTGTGCAGTCGAATTGGGTATAAGGATCAGATTTCATTGGGATCAATGATGCCCAGTTTCATTCTTATAAAGAAGAAACTGTCCTTAGGCAAGGCCTTGGTGAAAATGTCAGCCAACTGTTCAGTTGTATTGACATATTCCAACTTAATCTTGCCCTGTTGATATTGATCTCGAATGAAGTGATGCCTTATTTCAATGTGCTTGGTCCTAGAATGCATGACAGGATTCTTTGTAATGTTAATAGCACTAGTATTATCACACAAAATAGGCACAGTCCCTAGGTCCACCCCAAAATCAGAGAGGTGTTGCTGCATCCAAAGAATTTGAGCGCAACAACTACCAGCAGCAACATACTTAGCTTCAGCAGTTGAGAGTGCTACACTGTTTTGTTTCTTGCTATGCCAAGAAACAAGAGAGTTACCTAGAAGTTGGCAAGTACCTGAGGTACTTTTTCTGTCTAATTTGCATCCAGCAAAGTCAGAATCAGAATAACCAACTAGAGTGCAAGTGGATCCCTTAGGATACCATAAACCAAGATCTTTGGTTCCTAAGAGATATCTGAAGATTCTCTTGACAGCACTGAGGTGAGATTCCTTAGGATTGGCCTGGTATCTAGCACACATACACACACTAAACATGATGTCTGGTCTGCTAACGGTTAGGTAGAGTAGAGATCCTATTAGGCTTCTAAACACAGTCACATCTACAGCTTTACCCGATTCATCCTTATCTAAGTAGCAGGATTGACTCATAGGCGTGTCAATGGATTTAAGTTTTACAAAATTAAATTTCTTTAAAAGATCACAGCAATATTTTGATTGACTAAGGAAAATTCCATTTTTGCTTTGTTTGATTTGAAATCCCAAGAAGTAAGTCAATTCTCCCATCATGGACATTTCAAATCTGCCTTTCATAGTATTTTCAAAATCTTTACAAAGCTTATCATTTGTTGATCCAAATATTATGTCATCAACATAAATTTGTACCAACAAAATGTCTTTTCCTTGTCTTTTGATAAAAAGTGTTTTATCTACATTTCCCCTTGAAAAATTTTCTTGTAAAAGGAAATTGCTCAGCTTATCATACCAAGCTCTTGGAGCTTGTTTCAAGCCATAGAGGGCTTTTGTAAGTTTAAACACATGATTTGGAAGCTTAGGATCTTCAAAACCAGGAGTTTGACTTACAAAAACTTCCTCCTTAATGTCTCCATTTAAAAAAGCACTTTTAACATCCATTTGAAATAATCTGAAATCCATTACACAAGCATATGCCAATAAAATCCTGATAGCTTCTAGTCTGGCTACTGGGGCATAAGTCTCATCATAGTCTATACCCTCTTCTTGGTTGTAACCTTTGGCCACTAACCTAGCCTTGTTCCTGGTAATCACACCATTCTCATCCATTTTGTTTCTGAAAACCCACCTAGTTCCTATGACATGTTTACCCTCTGGTCTAGGAACAAGAGTCCACACTTGGTTTCTCTCAAACTGATTTAGCTCTTCTTGCATGGCTACTATCCAGTCAGGGTCCATAAGAGCTTCCTTAATGTTTTTGGGTTCTACTTGTGAAACAAAAGCTGTAAGGTTGCAAAACTCTCTAAGGGATTTTCTGGTTGAAACACCTTTTGAAATCTCTCCAATAATGTTATCTATGGGATGGTTTTTGGCAAACTTCCACTCTTTGGGTAGGTCAACTTCCCTAATAGGTTCCACACAGTCAAGGTTGGTTGGAGGTTCAGGCTCACTGGTTTCTATGGATTCAGAATCCACAACATCATCCAAAGACTTATCAACTATAGAAAGAGTGTTGTTCAAGTTTTCATCAAATTTGACATGTACAGACTCCTCTATAGTTCTGGTCCTCTTATTGTAGATTCTATAGGCCTTACTAACTTGGGAATACCCTAGAAAGATACCCTCATCTGCCTTAGGATCGAACTTACCTAAAGTCCCTTGCCATTGTTTAACACAAAGCACTTACACCCAAAAATCCTAAAGTAGGAGATGTTAGGCTTTCTCCCTTTGTACAACTCATAGGGAGTCTTTCTAAGAAAAGGTCTAATGAGAACCCTATTCACTACATGAGAAGCAGTGTTAATGGCATCAGCTCAAAAGTACTTGGGAAGATTAGAATCTTTGAGCATTGTCCTAGCAAGCTCTTCTAAGGATCTATTCTTCCTTTCTACTACTCCATTCTGCTGTGGAGTTCTAGGGGCTGAGAAGATATGTTTGATACCATGATTTTCACAGAAAGTTTGAAAAGCATCATTTTGGAATTCACCTCCATGATCACTTTTTATGGATATGATTTTTGCATTATTCTCATTTTGAGTCAAAGCAGCAAATTTTTTGAAAGTTGAGAATGCCTCACTCTTGTGAGTTAGAAAATATGTCCATGTGAACCTTGTGTAATCATCTACCAAAACATAGCCATATAGGTTTCCTCCAAAACTTCTAACCTGAGATGGACCAAAGAGGTCCATATGCACCAACTCTAAAACCTTCTTGGTTTGAACCAAGTCTATAGGGGGGAAAGAGGATTTGACCAGCTTACTCCTCTCGCAGGAGTCACATAGTCTGTCCTTAGAAAACTTCCTATTTGGGAGACCTAAGACTAACTGCTTGCTGACAAGCCTGTTCAAGTGGTCCATATGATTATGAGCCACTCGTTTGTGCCACAGCCAGCTCTCATCAGCACTAGACAACAAGCAACAAAAATCATTTGCAGGTAACGAATCAAAATCTATCATGTAAATATTATTAATTCTTTTACCTGTCAGTTTCATACCTTCAACTTCCTTATGCTCAAGCGTGCAGGATATGGAAGTAAAGTTTACCTTAAACCCTTTGTCACACAGCTGACTAATGCTTAGTAAGTTGTGTTTGAGGCCTTCAACAAATAAAACATCCTTGATAATAGCAGTTGAGTTATTTCTTATATCTCCAATGGCAAGGATCTTTCCTTTGTTGTTGTCTCCGTATTTGACAAAGCCACCACTTTTTAAGTTCAGAGACAAGAATTTGGACTTGTCTCCAGTCATATGCCTGGAGCATCCACTGTCCAGATACCAAGACTGATTTCTGGATGCCAAGCATATCTGCATAAAATAATCAAGTTTTGGATTTAGGTACCCAATTCAAATTGCGTCTTGGGGGGTTAGTTTCAAATGATGATTCCTTAACTTTCCAGATTTGTTTCCATCCTCTGTTGGCACGTTTTTTCAGTTTGCAATTGAACACTTTATGTCCTTTTTTGCAGCAAAAGTGACATACAACAGCAGGGGATGGCTTCTGATTTGGTCTAGTAAAGTTATCATACATTTGTTTAGATTGAACAAATTTCTAATGCCTTTTCATATGCATTTTTCTTCTAGCTGTTTCTTAGTACTAATCAGTTGTTTAAGTACACTAACATGTTCAGAATGCAGTTCATTAAAGGCATCATGAAGTTCATCATAAGATGGATTAGATGTAGTACTTACCTCACTGTCAGATTCTGAATCAGTATTAGCCATGAGACACAAGTTAGCTTCTTCATTTTCTGATTCTTCAGATGAATCTTCATCATTGTCATTCCAGGCAATGTATGCTTTCCTGTTTGAAGGTTGCTGATCTTTGCCCTTAGTCTTAGTAGGCTTGTTTCTGTTTTGCAGCTTGTAACACTCAGATCTAATGTGGCCTGTTTTCCCACATTCATAGCAAGTTATAACTTTGCTATCACTGGTATCACCCTTGCTGGAGCCTTTTGTTTTGGAATTCTGTGGTTTCCTTGACTGGCCTCCTTTCTTTTTCAGAAACTTAAATTTTCTAACTAACATACCTATCTCAGGTTCTTCACTTGATTCACTTTCTGAATCTTGTTCAGTTTTTTCTTTTTGAGTTTCAGCTTTCAGTGCAATTCCTTTGCTTTTTCTGTTTGATTGCTCTGTCTCATTTAATCTATGTAGTTCCATCTCATGTACGCGAAGCTTTCCAAACAGTGCTGCTATAGTCATGTTGGCAAGATCTTTAGACTCAGCAATGGCAGTTATTTTGGGTTGCCATTCCCTTGACAAACACCTCATGACTTTTCCTATCTGCTGTTCATTATCCACAATTTTTCCCAAGGCATGTAGATTGTTGATAATGTGGGTGAATCTGGTTTGTAGATCATTTATAGATTCATCTTTCTTCATGCAGAAAAGTTCATACTCGTGCATAAGTGTATTTGTTCTTGCCCGTTTGACATCTGTAGTACCTTCATGTGTTTCTTGCAAAGTGTCCCACATTTCCTTTGCAGTCTTGCAGTTTGACACTCTGAAGAATTCTTCTGCACTTAAGGCTGATGTTATGATATTCTTTGCTTTAGCATTGTAACCAACTTTCTTTTTGTCATCATCAGACCAATCAGCTCTTGGTTTGATGATGCATGATGATCCGTCAATACCTGCAATTTTAGGAATGTAAGGACCGTTTTCCACTGCATCTAAAATGTCCAGCCCACATGCTTCCAGAAAGATAAGCATTCTTTCTTTCCAGTACATGTATGTTGTACCATTAAAGGCAGGGGGTCTGGTTAGAGATGCTCCTTCTCCTAGGAAATCGAAATAAGTCATTTTCTTTTATGAGTTTTTCTCTAAAAAAGTTAGGATCTTGATGCCAATTGTTGGAAAACTATGACTACTTTCTGATTAGTAACAAGAGAATTAAGATCAACTCCAACTAGTTTAACATAATTCCCAATTCAATTATGCAACAATCATACAATTTACACACACAGCGGAAACTTAAAATCACATACAAGATTATTCAAGGAGCATGCAAAAAAAATAAGCAATTAAACAATGCTGAAAATTAAAGAGAAAGGATAGGAAAGATTGCACCAAGATTTATCCTGGTTCAGCCGTTGATCCAACGGCCTACATCCAGTCATGTAATCATAATCATGATTCCAGCCTTTTTCACTATAGAATGAATTCGAGTACTTTTACAGATTTTCCAGTCTTCTACACGACCTATCAATCTAACTCCCTTCACTTCTATCTTGTCACCCCTTTGATCCTTGTAGTTTATCCCCAAACTCACACAAGATCAAAGTAGACTTCCTCTTGATGATACCACACCAACAAGGATAGCCACCAGTTTCTAAACTGGAATTGTTACAGCTTCAATTACAGAGAATTGTCTTTGTCAAGAACAAAGAAAAAAAGTAGTATCAAGAAATGTGTTTAATCACTCTAGCACCACACAAAAGATTTGATATGCCAATGAATATTTTTGTGTGTTAGAAAAACTTTTCTTTCAAAATGTTTTCAGAGATATGCAAGATTGAGAGCTAGAGGTTCTGAAATTGTGAAAAGTTTTTATGCAAGTGTTCTTTCTTGTTTTGGTTGTTATTGGTTGTTATTAAAAAAATATTTGAGGCACCATATATATATTCAAGGCAAACACCAGGACAATCGATTGCCCAATCGAATTTGTAAGGATACAACCGATTGCTGCATCGAGTGTCGTATATTATGTGTTTCTGGAATCTTGAATTATATAGGCTTCACTTGATTGGTCAATCGATTGATCAAGTTACTGAATTAGACCTGATGCTATGAAAACCTTTCAATCGAGTGAGCAATCGAGTTGGCCAAAACTGGGTGCTCACTGTGATATGAAATGTTGCATCAATCGATTGGTCAATCGATTGTCGTGATCAGATGATTCAGACCTGATGCCATAATTTCCTTTCAATCGAGTGAGCAATCGAGTTGTTCAAAACTGGGTGCTCACTGTGATATGAAATATTGCATCAATCGATTGATCAATCGAGTATCGTGGTCAAAATGACTCAGATACTGCAGACAATCAAGTTGCCAATCGAGTGAACAATCGAGTGGTCAATCGAGTGGGCACAGACTGAGTGCTTTCTGTAACTTGAATTTGAGCATCAATCGAGTTGTCAGTCTATTGTGCAATCGACTTGACAATCGACTGATCTTGTTACAGACCTCAGTTGTTTAAGACAGTTTATGTGCCATTCGATTGATAACCCATTCAATCGATTGTTCAATCGAGTGTTTACAATTTTAAGTTTCATAACACATGAATGAATGACAAAAGCTCATTTGCATGTCTTGTGTGAGACTCTAGTGATTGTTTACTTAACTTGATACCTAGACACCTAATACAACTATACATAAACTGCATCTTCCTCAAGTGCATCCTCCAACTATGGTTGATTCCTTGAGTTGCAAACTATTGTTCCAAGTGTCGTAGTGTCTTCATGTATGCCTGAAATGTTTCTTGATTCAAAACATTAGATCAAGCAACTAGTTAATGTGCACTTGTATGTTTGGTACATAAATAAAAAACTAGATCAGGGAAGCTTATTGCTTACAAACTTAAGTTATTGATTTATATTCATTGGCAAAGACTTAAGTGTGAGAGCATAGTGATTAGTCTACTCAACTTAATACTTTGACACCTAATGACACTATACAATTTTGCGTCTTTCTCAAGTGCATCCTCCAGCTTTGGTTGATTCCTTGAGTTGCAAGCTGTTGTTCCATGTGTATGGTGTCTTCTTGTTTGCCTGAAATGTTTCTTAATTCAAAACATTAGATCAATCAAATATTTCATATGTACTGTGTGTATGGGACTTAAATCAAAAACTTGATCAGGGAAGCTCAAGACTTACAAATATTACTATGATCTCAAGATAATTATTTATAGAATAAATAATTAAAGTAAGATATATTTAGAAATAATTAAAATAAGAGATGCTTAAAAATGATTAAAATATAAATATGTACATACTTAAAGTTAGTCAAACATATAAGAAAATATCAATTAATTATCAACTCACATATACACTTAAAATCTTATTCTTTAAAATATTACACTAAAATACTATTATTTTTTTAAAAAAATATATTTATTTTTTATATCGCTCATTTAATATAGTATCTATCAAACTAACACATTATAGAAAACATCGATATAACGAAATTTAGCCACAAAATTTATCAACAGATATTCTGAAATAATTTTACCATCAAATTAATTATTTAAAATCCTATTTAATTAATAAAATAGTTAATTAAAATTTTTTTGGGTGTTATACTCTATTTCTATGGGGTAATCTAATCAAGTCAATTTTTTTATATAACTTTATACGAAATAATCTATACAATTTAGTAATATTATATAGTTACAATTACATAATAATTTTTGTTTTAATTATATAACATTCAATATATTGAATAAAAAAGACATATTATAAAATATTATATAAAATTAATAAAAAAATAAGTATAAAGATAAAAATTATAACAATATATTAATAATATTTATAAAATTTGTGGGACCATGGTGTTACACATAAGTCCATTTTTTGATATTATTGACAAACATACATCATGTGATAAATCTAACATTTTAAATTGAGTAAAATTTCAGGAACAACAATTCAACCCTACATACTTGAGACAATTGCTTGCAACTCAAGGAATCAACAAAAGTTGGAAAATTCACTAAGCAAATCGATTAGGCAAATCGATTTTGTAATAGGGTTGTATAAAAATGTGTTGTCTGTGATTAAGCAATCGATTAGGCAAATCGACTGGCACATTTACTGAAAATCAATTGTGCAAGTCAGAAGCAAGCCGTTTAGCATGCTAATCGATTGGCAAATTGATTGTTCAAATAACAGAGACTAAGCTGATTGTTTAAATCGATTGACAAAATGGATTGTGCTAGTTACAGAGCCAAGCCATTTATTAAATAATCGATTAGGCAAATCAATTTCAAAAAAATGTCTCAAAATAAACATGGTCTGTAATAAACAATCGATTGGCACAATCCATTGAAACAAATTTCTTGTTTAACAAGTTTGGCATCAATCGATTGAGAAATCGATTAGATGAACCAACTGGTAAATCTCTTTTAAGAAAAATATTACGTAATCGATTGACACATCGATTAGCATGAAATAAGCTAACTCCTTGTGATAGTCCAAATCGATTTGGCTAATCGATTTGACAAAATCAATTGAGTCCCTGAGACCAGTACAATCGATTGGCAAAATCAATCGGAACAATATTTTATGTTACAGAGGAAACTTAGCCTATGGGCAAATCGATTATGTGCATTAATGAATCGATTGTGTGTTTTAATGAATCGACTGAGTAAATCGATTGTTTTGATCTTGTTGTAGGACCAAAACACCTTAAATCGATTAGGCAATTGATTCTATTATGAACTGCTTTTCAAGTTCTGAAAAGTGGATTAAAATAATCTATTAGGTAAATTGATTAATTTATGTAGTTTCAAGATTCAGGAAAAACAAGATTCGCAAAATCGATTTGGTAAATCGATTGAGCCTGTATTATTACATTAATGAATCAATTGGGTAAATCGATTCATCTATTGTTTTTCAGAAACTATATAAACGTTTTTCAATTACTTCTTCTCATAACTCTCATAACTCATAGAACTGATAACAAACATTGAACCATAGCTTTCTGACATCTCTTTCTCACATAAGAATAACTTTGAATATTACTTTTTCAGACTTGAACAAACCCTCCTTTGTGATCAATGGAGACTTGAAAAAGATTGCTTGAGAAAGAGAACTAGAGAAGAAGATTGCTTAAGAGTTTCTGTATATTCTTTTTAGATTTTTTGTAACAAAAATTCTGTAAACAAAGAACGTTGAAAAATCCAATGGTGAAACTGGTAGTTATCTTCTGTGTTGAGAGGTCTCATCAAGAAGAAACTTTGTTGTGATCTTGGAAGAGTTCGGAGAAGAACTCTGGGATACAGTGGTTGTGAAAGATAGAATAGGGAGAGTGTTTTAAGATTGATAGGCGGGGAGCGCTGGAACATCTGTAAAACGACTCTACAAGATTCTAGAGAAAAGGCTAAGATTGGTTTGATCTTAGGACTGGACGTAGGCTGTCAAACAGACGACCGAACCAGTATAAAAATTGTTGTGTACAATTTCCTACCTTTATCTCTTTTATTTCTGCATTGCTTATTTGATTAATCTTGATTGCATGCAATAGTTAAATTTTGTATTAATTGACATTGCTTAAATTGTTAATTTGGCATGCTTGTATCTTGATCAATCTGTTGAACAATTATTGTATCTGTTGCACTTTCTATTAGACAATACTTGTTATTGTTAATCTTCTATTAGGATTGATATTTGGGACTGTGGTTAGAATAGGTTTTATTCTTCATAAATTCTGCTAAACAGAGGTCTATATCCCCCATCAATTGGCATCAAGAGCCTACTTTTTGTTAGAGTAATTCTCATAAAAAGACCATGACCTCAGAATTCCTAGGTGAGGGTGCTTCATTGGCTAGGTGTTAGACATATGTTTGTTTTTGATATTATTGACAAACATACATCATGAAATAAATTTGACATTGTGAACTGAGAAAAATTTCAGGAACATCAACTCAATCTTACTAACTTGAGACAATTGCTTGGAACTCAAGAAATCAACAAAAGCTTGCAGATTCATAAGCAAATCGATTAGAAAAATCGATTCTGTTACAAGATTGAATGATTTTATCCAGTCTGGGATTAATCAATCGATGGGCAAAATTGATTTGCACATTCTATGTAAAATCAAACAGGCTATCAATCGATCAGACAAATCGATTGGTACACTTATTAGAAAATAAATTGTGCAAGTCAAAGAGCTAGTTTGCCACAAATCGATTAGGCAGATCGATTGTTTAAATCACCAGGACTGTCATGATTGCTTAAACTTACTGAAAGTAAAATGCGCAAGTCAGTAGCATGCCTTGCAGACTAATCGATTTGGAAAATCGATTAATCCAATCACTTCTTTATTTTTTGTTTGTCTACATCGATTGACACAATCGAGTGTGAATGTCCCAGAGCCAAACCAATGATTACTAAATCGGTTAGGCAAATCGATTTACTAAAATAAGTTTCAAAATAACCTTGGTCTGGAACATACACAGTCGATTAGCACAATCTACTATTTTATTTCAGTTGAATTAAGTTTGGCATAAATCGACGTGGTAAAGCAATTGAATGAGCAAACTGTTGAAATAAGCTTCAGACTTAAGTTTACAATCGGTTAGGCAAGTCGCTGTTTGAAAATCAATGTGTCCCTGGAACCAGTGTAATCGATTGACTAAAGCGATTGGTGCAAAAAGTTTTAGAAACAGAGATGACTGAATTGGTTGAATCGATCAAGTACATCGATTGTTATGATCTCGTTTGTAACACCCCGTTTATCAAAGCAAGGGTGTATTTTTTTTTCAAAAGAAATTAAAATACAACAGAGAAATAAATAAGGTAAAACCTTTGGATAAACAATTTAGTCATTATAATTTACAAACAGCGGAAAGGTTTTCCAAAATATAACTCCAAAGCATGTCATGATGTCAACATTAGAACATGTACATCCTTACAACTTAACATGAAGGTAGCCCAAAAGTAAGACATATGTGTCCTGAGTGACAACCTAGTCTGATCATTCTATACATAACAAAAACTATACGCCTCGAGTAATCTCCACGCGCCCCGTGAGATCCTCCTAACGTAGCTCCAAGTCAGGCATTCCCATCCACATTCTCATCCGTAGGGTACGAACCGGTGGGATCATCCTGACTCTCTTCTGAGGGCAAAGCCCAGATTTCCACAATAGTTGTAAAGGGTCACCAACCGAAAATTAACAGTTAACACATAACATTTAAGCTTTTAAATGCACAAATAACCTTTTCAACTTATCATGCATCTTAGAAGGATTTTCCATATGCTAAAAGTTCATGTAATGCTTGCCAAATGTAAATGAAATCAAAAGAAAGTTCTCAATGCATCAAGTAATACGTAACTCACCAAAACATTGATAAATCAATTGAGCAATCAATTATCTAACTCAAAATAAGATTTTCCACTAAGCCAATCGATCGGGGAAATCAATTTCCTGAAAGTTTTTAGTGAAAACTGAACTCTGGGCTTAAATCAATCGATTGGGTAAATCGATTGACTCAATCGATTGGGTAAATCAATTTCCTGACAAACAGAGCCCCTGTATTGAATCCAATCGATTGAGCAAATCGATTTTTGGAAGACAAATGCCCCTGACTTGAATCCAATTGAATCCAATCGATTTACCAAATCGATTTCTTAAATGATTTTGAAAGAAAACTTACAAAATCGGTTGGGTAAATGGATTTCGTGCAAAACAGGGCCCCTGTAACTCATCAAATCAATTGGGTAAATCGATTTCCCTGTATATTCTTTCAAAAATACATAAACTAACTCAATCACATTCAAACACCACTCCAAACCTTAACACTTAGTAATATCCATACAATCACCACGACATTATGAGTTTCGAAATTGTTTTACAATCTAACATACTATCACACAATTCCAAAACATAACTCTTAGTACAATCAACACAATCATAATTTGAATCAAACACACTTACACATAGTTTCAAAACATAACACTTAGCAAAATCAACACAATCATAATTTGAATTAACCACGACTCGTGTGCCAAGAACCCTAATGCAATGCGTATATGCCAAAATGCATGGACTCGGAATTCCAAACCAAAACCCTCCTCGAAGGGCCGTAAATCATAATTGTACCGCCTATCGCAGGCCAAAGTACCAATTACCGAGGTGCCTCCTATCACGGGTCTGCACGATTTACTAAAAAGCGTAAACCATAAACGTACTGCCTATCACGGGCCCATAGCGTTTACCAAGGTGCCACCTATCACGGGTCTGCACGGCTTACTAAAAAGAACGTAAATTGTAAATGTACCGCCTATCACAGGCCAAAGTAATCTTTACCGAGGTGCCACCTATCACGGGTCTGCACAACTTACAAAAACATAAATCATAAATGTACCGCCTATCACAGGCCAAAGTACTATTTATCAAGGTGCCACCTATCACGGGTCTGCACGATTTACAAAAAGCATGAAAATGCATGAGCCTATACTGACTCCATTCACAACAATCGTTAAGCAAATGCAGTTATTAAAAGATTCCCCATTTTTAAACTCATTTGACTTAAACGATTTTGACGCCAAACATTAAGCAAACAGACATATTAAGAGATTCCCCATTCTTAATATACTTTTGACTTAAACGATTTCCACAACAAAACATCCAGTAAATAAGACATTAAGAGATTCCCCATTCTTAATACTCATTTAACTGAAATGATTTTTCAAAAACAAACATTAAGTAAACAAGACAGTAAGAGATTCCCCATTCTTAATTCTCATTAACTTAAACGATTTTCAAAACAACATTAAGTAACCAAGACATTAAGAGATTCCCCATTCTTAACGCCCAGTTAACTTAAACGATTTTCACAAGCACAGATTAAGTAAACAAGACATTAAGAGATTCCCCATTCTTAATTCTCATTTAACTTAATGGTTTTCAAAACAACATTAAGTAACCAAGACATTAAGAGATTCCCCATTCTTAACGCCCAGTTAACTTAAACAATTTTCAAAACAAACTTCAAGTAAATAAGACATTAAGAGATTCCCCATTTTTATTCTCATTTAACTTAAACGATTTTCCAAAACACACATTAAGAAAACGATTAGTGTATGCAGTTTCAAGATTCAAGAAAAACAAGATTCGCGAAATCGATTGGTTATATCGATTAGTGTGCTTTATAACTTTAATGAATTGATTGGCCAAATCGATTCATACGTTGTTTGTCCTGAAACTATATAAACTGCTTTCACAAACTTCTTCTCATAACAACATACACATAGCAACCATAATAATTCCATATACAGAATTTACCACTAACTCTTTCTCAACTGACATTACATTGAACATCTTTTTCAGCCATGAACAATCAACGTTTGTGATCAATGAGGATTGAAAAAGACTGAATTGAGAAAGACTGTTTTGAGAAGATTGAAGAACAAGAACTTTGTATAATTGATCTGTTTGATTTCTGTAAAACAATTTTTGTAACCAAATTACTTTGAAAAAATCCAGTTATTACTGGTGGTGTTCTTCGAGGTTGAGGGCTCTCAACAAGAAGACACTTGACTGAATTCTTGGTCAAGTTTATGGGACTTAAACATGGGAATTCAGGCAGGGAAAGCTAGAACAGGAAGAATAGTTTAAGATTGGTGTGAGGCGCTGTGTAAAAATCTGTAAACTGATTCTAAGAAGTTCTATTGGACAGGCTAAGATCTAGTTGGATCTTGGGACTGGATGTAGGTCGTCACGGGACGGCTGAACCAATATAAAAATCTGCGTACACTCTTCTTTCCCTTATCTCGTTTAAATTTCTGCAATTATTACGTTTATGATATTGATTGAAAGCATGATAAAGATTCTATGTTAAGTGAAGTTGTATGATTAATTGTCTTAACATAATTGCATGAAAATCAACGTCTTGGCTCTTAACTGTTTTCTGATGCATTACTCCATTTATATCTTGATCCACATAGTTTGACATTCATTAGAATTGTTTATTAGGGACCTTATTCATTCTTGTGTTTAGTAAATTTCGAATTTATTAAACTGTTGCGCATATTGTTATAATAGACATTATTCTGCATAAATCTTCCGCAAAACAGAGGTCTTATCCCCCAACAATTGGCATCAAGAGCCTGCCTTTTTTTTAAAGAGTTGTTTTTCTCGAAAAAGGATCACGACTTCTGATTTCTTAGGAGAAGGTGCATCATTAGCTAGGCCTCCTGCTTTTAACGGAGCAGCATACATGTATTGGAAACAACGCATGCTAATTTTTCTTGAAGCTAGTGGTATTGACATTCTAGATGCTGTAGAAAATGGACCGTTTGTGCCAACCATAGCAGGTAAAGGTGAATCAGCAATCCTGAAGCCTAAAAGTGACTAGACTGAAGATGACAAAAAGAAAGTTGGGTACAACGCCAAAGCCAAAAACATTATCACTGCAGCCTTGAGTCATGATGAATTCTTCAAAGTCTCAAATTGCAAAACAGCAAAACAGATGTGGGACACACTTCAGCAGACGCATGAAGGAACCACAGACGTAAAGAGAGCTCGGATAAATACCCTTATGCATGAATACGAATTGTTTAGCATGAAGAAAGAAGAATCAGTGAATGACATGCAGACCCGGTTTACACACATAGTCAACAACCTAAATGCCTTAGGCAAGGAGATTGATAATGATCAGCAAATTAGCAAGGTAATGAGGTGTTTGACTAGGGAATGGCAACCAAAAATTACTGCCATTGCAGAATTGAAAGATTTAGGAAGCATGACAATAGCTACATTGTTTGGAAAACTGAGGGAGCATGAAATGGAACTACATAGACTCAATGAAGCTGAGCAAGGTGACCGAAAACAAAAAGGATTGTCGTTGAAAGCCCAAACACAGCAGTCTTAATCTGTACATGAGAGCAACTCAGATGAATCAAGCAGTGAAGATGATGAGGAACCTGAACTTGGATTACTTGTCAAGAAGTTTAAGAAATTTCTAAAAAAGAAAGACAACAAATTCAGAAAACAATCCAGCTCAAAGAACAATGACACAGTAAGACAATCACATGCTATAAGTGTGGAAAAACTGGTCATATCAAGGCTGATTGTTACAAGCTGCAGAACAAAAACAGAAATTCTAAGACCAAAGGCAAGGAACCAGCTCAGAAAAACAGAAAAGCATATATTGAATGGAATGACAATGAAGAATCCTCCACATCTTCAGAAACTGAAGAAGCAAATATGTGCTTCATGGCTAACATGGATTCTGAATCAGAAAGTGAGGTAAGTTCTCAATTTAATCCTTCTTTTGATGAACTGCAAGATGTTTTAATGAACTGCATGATGAATATGTTAAATCTGTTAAGCAGTTAGTTAGTACTAAGAAAATTCTTGAAAAACAATGAATGTTGCATGATCAAATGAAAACTTATTATAGGAAGATTGAGGACTTGTGTGAACAATTGAAAAAGGACTCACATGATAAATCTGCCAAATGCATTGAGCTTGAAAATTCTGTTGCATTATTGAAATCTGATTTATTGAAATTCTCTAGTAACAAGGATAAACTGAATGATATTCTTAGCAACCAGAGAAATGTCAACATTAAATCTGGACTTGGTTTTAAATAGAATATGCATGCTAATCAGAAAAAGAATAAATATGGCATAGGATATGGTAATGTTAAGCATAACCAGAATTTTGTGAAACCTAGCCACTGGCATAATGTCTTTGTCAAACCAAAACAGTATGCATCGTCTGCTGTTACTTGTCATTTTTGTTGTAGAAAAGGTTATTTTGTTTACAATTGCAAATTAAAACGACTTGCAAATAAAGGATGCAGACAGATTTGGAAAATCAAGACAAAAGATGTTGAAACTAACCCCCCAGGACCCAATTTAAATTGGGGACCTAAATTGAATTTCTAATTTTATTACAGGTATGCTTAAGATCCACTAAACACCAATTGTATCTTGATAGTGGATGCTCAAAGCATATGACAGGGGACAAGTCAATCTTTATGTCCCTGAATTTAAAAGAAGGTGGATTTGTAATGTACGACGATAATAACAAAGGCAAGATATGCGGTGAAGGTAACATTGGCAACGAATCAACTGCAATAATTAAAAATGTCTTATATGTGGAAGGGCTGAAACATAACCTTCTAAGTATAAGTCAGTTGTGTGACAATGGTTTTCAAGTAAGCTTTTCACCACTTTCTTGCATAATTGAAAACAAGCATGATAAGAGTATGAAATTGGTAGGTGATAGAGTTAATAACATTTATATGCTAGATATGACTGCTATGCCTGCTAATTCGGTTTGTTGCTTATTATCAAATGCTGATGAAACATGGTTATGGCATAAATGCATTGCACACATTCACATTGATCATTTGAATAGACTTGTTAGCAAGTAGTTAGTCATAGGTCTTCCCAATATAAAGTTTTCTAAGGATAGGCTGTGTGATTCTTGTGAGAAAAGTAAGCTTGTCAAGTCTTCTTTTCCCCCAATAGATATGGCAAAACCAATAGGGTTTTGCAACTTATCCACATGGATTTGTTTGGACCATCCCAAGTAAGAAGTTTTGGTGGTAACCTGTATGGATTAGTGTTAATTGATGACTATTCTAGATTCACATGGACTTATTTTCTGACTCATAAAAGTGAAGCATTTTCTGTTTTCAAAAAGTTTGCAAACTTAGTTCAAAATGAAACAAGTCAGAAAATTATGTCTATCAAAAGTGATCATGGAGGTGAATTCCAAAATGATTCTTTTGATTCTTACTGTGAAGAGAATGGCATTCATCATATGTATTCAGCCCCTAGGACACCACAGCAAAATGGTGTAGTGGAGAGAAAGAATAGGTCTTTAGAGGAATTAGCTAGGACCATGTTGAAATATTCAAATACTCCCAAGTATTTCCGGGCTGATGCAATTAACACTGCCACACATGTTGTCAATAGGGTTTTGATTAGGCCAATACTTAGGAAAACTCCTTATGAGTTGTACAAGGGTAGAAAGCCTAATATTTCCTACTTTAGAGTGTTTGGATGAAAGTGCTTTGTTTTGAACAATGGCAAGGAACACCTAGGCAAGTTTGATCCCAAGGCAGATGAGGGTATCTTTCTAGGTTATTTCCAAACTAGCAAAGCCTATAGAATCTATAACAAGAGAACAAAGACAATAGAAGAATCAGTTCATGTGAAATTTGATGAACTTTTTAAAGAAAACTTGAACAAAAATCCTTCTATTGTTGATGCTTCTTTGGATGAAGTTATAGAATCTGAACCTTTAGACCCAAAGGAACCTACACCTCCAACAAACAGTGACTGTGTTGAACCTATTAAATTAGACGAGTTGCCTAAGGAGTGGAAGTTCAATAGAAACCATCCCATAGATAACATCATAGGTGACATCTCAAAAGGAGTGGCAACTAGAAGGAACCTTAGACACTTTTGTAACCTTACAGCCTTTGTATCTCAGATTGAGCCTAAGAACATTAAGGAAGCCTTGCTAGATAGTGAGTGGATACTTGCTATGCATGAGGAGTTGAACCAATTTGAGAGGAACAAAGTGTGGCAGCTACTTAGGCTAACAAAGGCCCTTTATGGTTTGAAACAAGCTCCAAGAGCTTGGAATGAATAGTTAAGCAATTTCCTCATTCAACAAAACTTTTTGAGAGGAAATGTGGATAAAACTCTTTTTATTCAAACTAATGGCAAAGATATCTTGTTGGTCCAAATTTATGTGGATGACATAATATATGGATCAACAAATGAAAAATTATGCAAAAATTTTGAAAATTTAATGAAAGGTCAATTTGAAATGTCTATGATGGGTGAACTATCATACTTTTTGGGATTTCAGATTAACCAATCTAAGCAAGGTATCTTCATTAGTCAAACAAAATATTGCACTGATTTGTTAAAGAAGTTTGGTTTTAATAATCTCAAGTCCATAGATACTCCAATGATCCAAGGAAATATTCTAGATAGAGATGAATTAGGAAAACCAGTGGATGTTACTAGGTATAGAGGCATGATAGGATCATTGCTCTATCTCACAGCAAGCAGACCTGACATTATGTTCAGCGTTTGCATGTGTGCGAGATATCAATCCAATCCAAAAGAGTCTCACCTTAGTGCAGTTAAGAGGATTTTCAGGTATTTAGTTGGGAGTAGGAGCCTTGGATTGTGGTATCCTAAGGGATCAACTTGTTCTTTGGTTGGTTATTCAGATTCAGATTTTGCTGGATGCAAACTGGATAGGAAAAGTACTTCAGGTACTTGTCATTTGCTAGGTAATTCACTTGTATCCTGGTTCAGCAAGAAACAAACCAGTATTGCTTTGTCAACAGCTGAAGCTGAGTACATTGCAGCTGGAAGTTGCTGTGCCCAGATCATGTGGATGAAACAGCATTTGTTAGATTTTGGTGTGGACTTAGGAACTGTTCCCATCTTGTGCGACAACACAAGTGCGATCAATATCACTAATAACCCAGTTATGTATTCCCGGACCAAACATATCGAAATTCGGCATCATTTCATCCGAGATCAGTTTCAGTGTGGGAACATCAAGTTAGAGTACATCAACACAACTGAGTAGTTAGCAGACATCTTCACCAAAGCTCTGCCAAAGGATAGCTTCCATTACATTAGGATGAAACTGGGCATATTAGATCCTAGTAAGATCTGAGCAATGTGTCTAATCGATTGGGTAAATCGACTATCCTGTGGATACACAGGAAAGTGTCTTTATAAAATTGATTGCCCTAGTCGACTTGACCCTTAATATGTCTATTTTCTCAAGTTTTTCACACGAAATCGATTTGGAAAATCGATTTGACATTTTTAGGAAGCTTCAGACGTTCTTACTTTCCCAGTTCAATCGATTATGGAATTCGACTGACTTCTGGTTATAATGGTTAAAGAATCGATATGGAAAATCGATTAGTTTAGACCCAGACTTCAAAATTGAAGAATTCCTCTTGACTCTGCCTCGAATTTGATTTGGAAAATCGATTGCTTTAAACTTGTTTGAAATCATCATTCAAAAGCATCGATTTGGATAATCGATGCTGATACAACTTAGGTTCTGGACTGATATGAAAATTTTCTGAACAAGATCGAAATCGATTTGGGAAATCAATTATCAGAATTGATTTGAAATTTTCATTTAAAAGATCGATTTGAGAAATTGATGCTGAGACTAGTTAACTTCTGAACTGATATGAAAGATCTCTGAGCAAATTCGAATTCGATTTGGGTAATCGATTAGCTGAACTGTATTGAGAGACTCACTTAAAGAATCGATTTGGAAAATCGATGCTGAGATGGATTCCTGTCTGGTCTGTTATTTGAAGTTTCTGAACTAATACGAAATCGATCTTGGAAATCGATTAGGTTACTATGGACATCGATTTGGGTAATCGACTGACTTTATTACTGTTACAAGTTTTTACTAGCCGTTACACACCCGTTCTTTGATCTTCCCCAGCAACGGTAACTAAATCGATTGGTCCAATCGATTTGTGTACCCTGCAGTATAAAAGGAACAGTTGCAATCGAACCCCAACATCGATTTCTCATTACTCATTCTTCCTAACCTTTGCAAAACTCAACTTTTCCCTGTTTTGATTCATTCTAGCTATAATCTTACTCATACAACTTCAGATTTCTTCTAAAATCAATCCAAAATGGCAAGAGTGAAGAGAACCTCTCCCTCTACTCCTTCAACCTCATCTTCTTCAAGTACCCCATCTCTTCCACCTACTCTTTCTAAAAGAGTACCCATTCCTACTCATAAGATTGCAGCACAAGACAAAGGCAAAAGTGTTGCAATAGATCAAGGAAAAACGAAGAAAAGGAAAGAGCACCCAACTGAGAAGTTGATGGCGGATGCAATGAAGGATGTATCACAGAAGAAGAAGAAGAAGAAGAAGAAGAAGAAGAAGAAGAAGAAGAAAAAGAGTGCTTCTTCAACTCCACAAAAGAAGACCACACCTCAAAAGAAATTAACTCCACAACAGAAAACTCCCACGCAGCAAAACAAGCCAGCTGAGGAATTTAAGCTTCCTCCAGCATTCATCAAAAGGAAAATACACGAAGCTCGTGTATTGGACTTCAATTATTTCGACAGTGATGGATTTTCTTTTCAAAACCATCTCCGGTTCCATGGCTTGGAAGACTTCTTGTCCTGCTCGCTTGATACTTATCCGAACTTGATTCGAGCATTCTATGCTACATTCAAGATGACGGATACAGGATTCAAGGCAACGGTGAAAGGGAAGAAGATCTCCATGACTTTTGAGGAGTTCTTGCACTTGTCGGGACTTCCCTACCATGGTAACTCAGTTGACGGCAGCACCGAAGCCGACGCTACAGATGAAGGATGGGAAGAGTCTCTAGAGAGACAAACAGTTGTGCAGGACCTGATGGTCGAAGGATTTATGGAATCAGTTTCACTTCCAATCGGCCAGATGAAGGTTCAACATCGGATGCTGATGTACGCGCTCACCAGAATGCTTGTCCCGCGTTCTGGAAATCATGCAGTTGTCCAACGGCTGCACATTGTATTACTGTGGGGTCTTTGCAAAGAGCTCAAGATGAGCTGGGCATGGATCGTGCTTCGACACATGCAGGAAGCAGCGAAAGGAAAGCTGGTGCTTCTGTATCCACAACTAATCACAAAAATTCTCACTCACTTCAAGGTAGCTGTGAAGGGTGAATAATTGTCCAAGACCATTCTGACATTTGGTGAATTCATCGTGAACCAAATGCAGTTGCGCAAGGTGAATGGCATTTGGGGACGACCTCAAGCCAATGCTGAACCAACCCAGCAAAGTGCTGAACCACCAGTTGCTGAGTCAATTTCAGCAGGGTCCAAGGTGCTCTCCAAGCTGCTTGAATTTATGGCAGCTCAAATGGCTCACAATGCCAAGATGGAGGCATTGAATGAAGGAATGGATGTTGCGATCCAGAAAATACCATCAGAACAGCAACAGATGGCACAAGATATAGCAGCAATTCAGGAACATTTGGGCATTAAGTTGTCCTTCAGCGATGTTGCTGAAATCGAAAGACAAGCGGCTGAAGAACCAACTCTGACGCAGTTAGAGGTTGCTAAAACTCATGATGAGGAGAAACCAGCTGAGGTTAATACAGCGGTCTCAGCCTCATCCCCATATAATAATGAGGGCCAGCAAACTTTAGATGTTTAGGATTTTAGTTTCCTTAGTTGTTTTGTTTTCTGTTTTGCTATATTCTATATAATATTTCAGTTGATTGTATTAATCTTTTTTTTTTATGAATGAATTGAATAGATGAGTTTCTTGATCTTAGTGACTGTTGCAATTCATTTTGCATATTTCTAGTGCATGCCATAATCAGTTTCTGTTTATTGAAATGATACATGTTTTTTTTAAGTTAATGCTCATACTGAATTTTTTGCTCTTGTTACTAATTTGTTTTCAAGTTTCAATGTATAGCAGCATTTCAGTTTTCAGGTTTGCTACCAACACAGGGGGAGCAAACTTCTGATTATTCTCTCCTTTGCCTCTGTTTGACTTAATTGACAAAGGGGGAGTGAAATTTCTAACTTTCTAACTTGCTCTACCTATGTTAGCAATGTTTGTTTTATATTTCATATGCTCTGATAGTTTTATATGTTCTAATATTCTTCTAACAGTTCTGATGCAAGTAGTATGTCTATGTTAGCTCCAACACTCTTTTCACTATATGTAAAGAATGGTAGTCATATTTAGGGGGAGCTTTACTAGACTGTTATTTTTTACATTGTTATTTGAAATGTTTCACAAGTTAAAAATGCATGTTTGTCACTTAAATTTAAAAGGGGGAGATTGTTAGACATATGTTCGTTTTTGATATTCTTGACAAACATACATCTTGAAATAAATCTGACATTGTGAACTGAGAAAAATTTCTGGAACATCAACTCAATCCTACTAACTTGAGACAATTGCTTGGAACTCAAGAAATCAACGAAAGCTTGCAGATTCATAAGCAAATCGATTAGAAAAATAGATTCTGTTACAAGATTGAATGATTTTATCCAGTCTGGGATTAATCAATCGATGGGCAAAATCGATTTGCACATTCTATGAAAAATCAAACAGGCTATCAATCGATCAGACAAATCGATTGGTACACTTATTAGAAAATAAATGGTGCAAGTCAGAGAGCTAGTTTGCCACAAATCGATTAGGCAGATCGATTGTTTAAATCACCAGGACTATCCTGATTGCTTACATCGATTAGACAAATCGATTGGTACACTTACTGAAATTAAAATGTGCAAGTCTGTAGCATGCCTTGCAAGCTAATCGATTTGGAAAATCAATTAATCCAATCACTTCTTTATTTTTTGTTTGTCTACATCGATTGACACAATCGAGTGTGAATGTCCCAGAGCCAAACCAATGATTACTAAATCGGTTAGGCAAATCGATTTACTAAAATAAGTTTCAAAATAACCTTGGTCTGGAACATACACAGTCGATTAGCACAATCTACTATGTTATTTCAGTGGAATTAAGTTTTGCATCAATCGACGTGGTAAAGCGATTGAATGAGCAAACTGTTGAAATAAGCTTCAGACTTAAGTTTACAATCGGTTAGGCAAGTCAATGTTTAAAAATCATTGTGTCCCTGGAACCAGTGTAATCGATTGACTAAAGCGATTGGTGCAAAAAGTTTTAGAAACAGAGATGACTGAATTGGTTGAATCGATCAAGTACATCGATTGTTTTGATCTCATTGTTTGAACAAAACACGCCAAGTCGATTATGAACATCGATTCAATTAAGTACATTCATCCAAGTCTGAAGAACTCAGTTAAAATAATCGATTCGTTAAATCGATTAGTGTAAGCAGTTTCAAGATTCAAGAAAAACAAGATTCGCGAAATCGATTGGTTATATCGATTAGTGTGCTTTATAACTTTAATGAATTGATTGGCCAAATCGAATCATACGTTGTTTTTCCAGAAACTATATAAACTGCTTTCACACACTTCTTCTCATAACAACATACACATAGCAACCATAATAATTCCATATACAGAATTTACCACTAACTCTTTCTCAACTGACATTACTTTGAACATCTTTTTCAACCATGAACAATCAACGTTTGTGAACAATGAGGATTGAAAAAGACTGAATTGAGAAAGACTGCTTTGAGAAGATTGAAGATCAAGAACTTTGTATAATTGATCTGATTGATTTCTGTAAAACAATTTTTGTAACCAAATTACTTTGAGAAAATCCAGTTATTACTGGTGGTGTTCTTCGAGGTTGAGGGCTCTCAACAAGAAGACGCTTGACTGAATTCTTGGTCAAGTTTATGGGACTTAAACTTGGGAATTCATGGAGGGAAATATAGAACAGGGAGAATAGTTTAAGATTGGTGCGAGGCGTTGTGTAAAAATCTGTAAACTGATTCTAAGAAGTTCTATTGGACAGGCTATGATCTAGTTGGATCTTGAGACTGGATGTAGGTCGTCACGGGACGGCTGAACCAGTATAAAAATCTGTGTACACTCTTCTTTCCCTTATCTCGTTTAAATTTCTGCAATTATTACGTTTATGATATTGATTGAATGCATGATAAAGATTCTATGTTAAGTGAAGTTGTATGATTAATTGTCTTAACATAATTGCATGAAAATCAACATCTTGGCGCTTAACTGATTTCTGATGCATTACTCCATTTATATCTTGATCCACATAGTTTGACATTCATTAGAATTGTTTATTTGGGACCTTATTCATTCTTGTGTTTAGTAAATTTCGAATTTATTAAACTACTGCGCATATTGTTAGAATAGACATTATTATGCATAAATCTTCCGCAAATCAGAGGTCTTATCCCCCAACACTAGGCCCCCAGCTTTCAATGGGGCCGCCTATATGTACTGGAAGGAGAGGATGCTCATCTTCCTAGAAGCAGCTAGCATAGATATATTAGATGTTGTTTTAAAAGGACCTTATGTGCCAAAAATTGCAGGAACTGATAATTCTTTCATCCCAAAACCCAGATCTGACTGGTCTGAGGATGATAAGAAAAAGGTAGGTTACAATGCTAAGGCTAAGAATATTATTACTTCTGCATTATCTGCTGACGAATTTTTTTGGCTTTCAAACTGTAAATCTGCAAAAGAAATGTGGGACACGTTGCAGCAAACACGTGAAGGTACTACTGATGAGAAAAGAGCCCGTATAAATACATTGATGCATGAATATGAATTGTTCAGTATGAAGAAAGACAAATTAGTCAATGACATACAAACGAGATTCACGCATATAGTCAACAACCTGAATGCACTTGGCAGAGTAGTTGACAATGAACAACAGATCAACAAAGTCATGAGATGCTTAACAAGAGAATGGCAGCCAAAGATTACTGCCATAGCAGAGTCAAAGGATCTTGGAAGTATGGCAATTGCTACGCTTTTTGGAAAATTAAGGGAGCACGAAATGGAAATGCATAGACTAAATGAATCTGAGCAGACTGACAGGAAAAGGAAAGGACTGTCTTTGAAAGTCCAAGCACACCAATCAAAAGCTGAACAAGAAAGCTGCTCGGATGAGTCAAGCAGTGAAAATGATGAAGAATCAGAGATTGGGTTACTTGTCAAAAAGTTCAAAAAGTTTCTGAAAAAGAAAGACAACAAGTTCAGAAAACCATCAAGTTCTAAGACAAATGATGTAACACCCCATTTTTCAAAGTGAGGGTGTATATTTTTTTTCCAAAAGAAATTAAAATAACATAGAGAAATAAACAAGGTAAAACCTTTGGATAAATAATTAAGTCATTATAATTTACGAGCAGCGGAAAAAGTTCTCAAAATATGAATTCAAAATATTTACATGACAAAAGTGGTACAGTCTACCAGTTTAAAAATAAAAGCAACCCAAAAGAAAGACATTTGTTCCCTCTGTGTCAACCTAGTCTGATCATTCTACAAAACAACTAAACACCCTGAGTGATCTCCACGCGCCCCGTGAGATCCTCCTAACGTAGCTCCAATCAAGCATTCCCATCTACATTCCCATCGGTAGGGTACGAACCGGTAGGATCATCCTGGCTCTCATTTGAGGGAAAAGCCCATATTTCCACAATAGTTGTAAAGGGTCACCAACCGAAATTAACAGTTAACACATAACATTTAAGTTTTTAAATGCACAAAATATCCTTTCAACTAAGCATGCACCTTAAAAGGATTTTCCATATGCTAAAAGTTCATATAATGCTTGCCAAATGTAAATGAAATCACATAATGTTCTTAATCCATCAAGTAATATATAACTGACCAAAACATTGATAAATCAATTGAGCAATCAATTATCTAACTCAAATAAGATTTTCCACTAAGCCAATCGATTAAGCAAATCAATTTCCTAAAAGTTTTTAGTGAAAATTGAACTCTGAACATACATCAATCGATTGGGTAAATCGTTTTCGTGAAAGACTGAGCCCCTGTATTGGCCAATCGATTGGGCAAATCAATTTCGTGAAAGACAGAGCCCCTGTATTGAAGCCAATAGATTAGGAAAATCGATTTCGTGAAAGACAAGGCCCCTGTAATGAATCCCATTGATTTGCTAAATTGATTTCTTAAGGGGTTTTGAAAAACACATTACCAAATCGATTCCCCTGTAAATACTTCCAAAGATTCATAAACTAACTCAATCACATTCATACACAACTCCAAATCTTAACACTTAACACTTATAACACGATCACTACAACATCATGGGTTTCGAAATAGTTTTGCAATCAAACATGATTTCACACAATTCCAAACATAACACATAGCAATTTCAACACAATCACTACAACATCATGAACTTCAAAATAGTTTTGCAATCAAACATGCTTTCACACAATTCCAAACATAACGCTTAGCAATTTCACACAATCACAATGACATCTCAAGTTCAAACACTCAATCATAAACTTGAATCAACACATTTACGCACAATTTCAAAACATACCGCTTAACGGTTACAATGCAATACCCACACAGACAAGATGAACCAACAAATCACATGGCATCACCTTGACTCGACAATCCCAACACGGACAAGATGAACCAACAAATCACATGGAATCACCTTGGCGCGACAATCCCAACGCAAACAAGATGAACCAACAAATCACATGGCAACACCTTGACTCGACAATCCCAACGCAGACAAGATGAACCAACAAATCACATGGCATCACCTTGGCGCGACAATCCCAACGCAGACAAGATGAACCAACAAATCACATGGCATCACCTTGGCACGACAATCCCAACGCAGACAATATGAACCAACAAATCACATGGCATCACCTTGGCGCGACAATCCCAACACAAACAAGACGAACCAACAAATCACATGGCATCACCTTGACTCGACAATCCCAACGCAGACAAGATGAACCAACAAATCACAAGGCATCACCTTGGCACGACAATCCCAATGCAGATAAGATGAACCAACAAATCACATGGCATCACCTTGGCGCGACAATCCCAACACAGACAAAACTCAAACATATTCACAAATTTATTCCACAATTCACGCCAAAACACAACAATTCATTTCTCCACAAAATCATTTTCACGACGACATTAAGTAAACGCAGATATTAAGAGATTCCCCATTCTTAATACTCATTTAACTTAACGATTTTTACAACAGACATTAAGCAAACAGAAATATTAAGAGATTCCCCATTCTTAATACTCTTTTAACTTAAACGATTTTCCAAAACAAACATTAAGTAAATAAGACATTAAGAGATTCTCCATTCTTAATTCTCATTTAACTTAAACAATTTTCCAAAACATACATTAAGTAAACAAGACATTAAGAGATTCCCCATTCTTAATTCTCATTTAACTTAAATGATTTTCACAAACTCACATTAAGTAAACAAGACATTAAGAGATTCCCCATTCTTAATACTCGTTTAACTTAATGGTTTTCAAATTCCACACAAAACAAACTCAAACATATTATTAATTCACATCAAAAACAATGAACACAAATCAACACAGTCCACCACTCAAACACGCAAGTTTCATTTACTCAAAATCATACATAAATGAGTTTAAACTCATTTTCCACGAAACATTCATCAATATAACCAAAACCTAACTCTAAGATTTTACCCATAAAGCCTTAGATACATTTTTCCCAAATCAATACTCCAACCCTAACAAAATTCTTTTCCAAACAACCACATATAAGGCCCTAAATGCAAACTAAAAGTTTGGAAGGAGCCCTTACCTTCACCTTAGCTTTAACGTTCGATTACGGTACCGCGAGTAAATCCAGTAAAATCTCCGCTCGCAACGTCGCGTCCAAAGATTGTTCACTAGCACTGTAGCACGGAGGTGAGCAACCTTCCCTTCTATCACTTCTTGAAAGGAGGCTTAGATCTAGATGAAACGGGGAGGTTTGTGTTTGACGGTTTTGAAATCCCTAATACCGTTTTTCTTCGTTTTCAAATCAACGAGGATGTATGGAGCTGAGAAAAACTTGCTCTCTTATCCACTAATCCTTGGGTTTTGATTCTCGAACTTAATGGAAGCAAAGAAAAACGAAAATGGAGGAGAAGGGGGGAAAGTCACGCGGTAGAGGAAGAAGATGGATTTTCTTTGCTTTCTTTCCTTTCCTTTTCTTTTCATCCTTTTTCCTTCCTTTATATTTCTTTTCTTTCTATTTCCTTCCTTCCCTTTACTTTATATATATATATATATATATATATATATATATATATATAATAATTAAAACCTAACCCAAAGATATCTAACAACTCTCACGTCCATCACTTCACTCACATCTCCAACTATTTTGATAAAAATATCTACTCTCGTCGCAACTCAATTGTTAAATACAGTTTTCAGCAACCTAAGATATTTTGAACAAAACCGCCCAGAATTAAATTCTTCGAAACCCAAATAAGTTATTCTTCGACAAATAATTTTAATCCAATTTCCAAAAAATATATTTTTGGCCTTTAACTCACTAAATACCGAAAATTGGGTTAAAAGCCTAAGCAATTTAACACAAAATACCCTAAAATTGTATAACTTAGGATTTAAATTTATGGGTCTTACAAATGACACCAAGACCATAACCTGTTATGAGTGTGGAAAAACAGGCCACATAAAGTCTGAGTGTTACAAGTTGCAAAACAAAAATAGAACTGCAAAGAACAAAGGCAAGGAATCAGCTCCTAAATCCAGAAAAGCTTATGCTGCATGGAACGATAATGACAACGAATCCTCTTCATCTTCCGAAGAAGAACAAGCAAATTTATGTCTTATGGCTAAAACAGACTCAGATTCGGAAAGTGAGGTAAGTTCATCTAATCCTTCATATGATGAGTTACAAAATGCATTTAGTGAATTACATGATGAGTATGTTAGTACTATTAAACAGTTGATTAGTACTAAGAAGTTATTAGAAGAGAAATGCATGTTGTATGATGAGATTAAATTTGAGCATGAGTCCCTTAAGGATTTAAATGAAAATATGAAAAAGGAAACTCATGCATTGCATAGTGAACTAGAGAAGTTTAACAGTAGTAAAAACCAGTTAGACATGCTTCTTGGTAATCAAAGGAATTTCAATGAGAAATCTGGACTAGGCTATAAACCAAATATGCATGTTAAACAGAATCACAATAAACATGGAATTGGATATAGGAATGTTAAACATAACCAGAAGTATGGTAGATCTAGTCATATGAAAAGTGTCATTATTAAACCAAAACAGTATACTTCTTCTGTTGTCACATGTCATTTCTGTTGTAGAAAAGGACATTTTGTCTACAATTGCAAATTTAAAAAACTTGCCAACAGAGGGTGTAAACAAATTTGGAAGGTCAAGACACCAAAGTTTGAAACTGACCCCCCCCCCAAGACCCAATTTGTATTGGGTACCTAAAACGAAATTCTGATTTTGTTGCAGGTATGCTTGAGATCCACAAGGCACCAATGGTACCTTGATAGTGGGTTCTCAAAGCATATGACAGGGGACAAGTCAATGTTCTTGTCCCTAAGCCTAAAAGATGGAGGATTTGTCAAATATGGTGACAATAATAAGGGTAAGATCTGTGGAGTCGGTGACATAGGCAGCGAATCGACTGCAATCATCAAAAACGTCTTATACGTGGAAGGGCTAAAACACAACTTTCTAAGTATAAGTCAAACTTTGTGACAATGGTTTTCAAGTAAGCTTTTCACCACATTCATGCATAATTGAGAATAAGGATGATAAAGGTATCAAACTGGTTGGTGATAGAGTTAACCATATTTACATGCTAGATTTAAATGCTTTGGCTGTTAGGAGTGTGTGTTGTCTATTATCAAATACTGATGAGAACTAGTTATGGCATAAACGTGTTGCACATATTCATATAGATCACTTGAATAAACTTGTTAGCAAACAGTTAGTTATAGGTCTTCCCAATAGAAAGTTTACTAAGGACAGATTATGTGATTCATGTGAGAGAAGTAAACTAGTCAAATCTTCGTTTCCCCCAATAGACATGGTCAAAACCAATAGGGTTTTGCAACTGATTCACATGGACCTTTTTGGTCCATCCCAAGTGACAAGTTTTGGAGGTAATCTGTATGGTTTCGTGTTAATTGATGACTATTCTAGATTCACCTGGACTTTCTTTCTGACTCATAAAAGTGACGCTTTTTCTGTTTTCAAAAAGTTTGCAAACTTGGTACAAAATGAAACTAGTCAGAAAATTATGTCCATCAAAAGTGATCATGGAGGTGAATTCCAAAATGATTATTTTGATACTTACTGTGAAAAGAATGGTATTCCTCATATGTATTCAGCCCCTAGGACTCCACAGCAAAATGGTGTAGTGGAGAGGAAAAATAGGTCTTTAGAGGAATTAGCTAGGACTATGCATAAAGACTCAAATATTCCTAAGTATTTTTGGGCTGATGCAATTAACACTGCCACACATGTTGTCAACAGGGTTTTAATTAGGCCAATTCTTAGGAAAACTCCCTAAGAGTTGTACAAGGGTAGAAAGCCAAATATTTCTTACTTTAGAGTCTTTGGTTGCAAGTGCTTTGTTTTAAACAATGGCAAGGAACACCTAGGTAAGTTTGATCCCAAGGCAGATGAGGGTATCTTTCTAGGTTATTCCCAAACTAGCAAAGCCTATAGAATCTACAACAAAAGAACATAAACCATAGAAGAGTAAGTTCATGTAAAGTTGGATGAACTTTTTAAGGAAAACTTGAACAACACTCCTTCTATGGTTAATGCTTCTTTAGATGAAGTTGTAGAATCTGAACCAATAGAACCAAAGGAAACTGCACCTCCAACCAATAATGACTGTGTTGAACCTATTAGGGTAGATGAGTTACCTAGGGAGTGGAAGTTTAATAGAAACCATCCCATAGATAACATCATAGGGGACATCTCTAAAGGAGTAGCAACTAGGAAGAACCTTAGACATTTCTGTAACCTTACAGCCTTTGTATCTCAGATTGAACCCAAGAACGTTAAGGAGGCTTTACTAGATAGTGGATGGATACTTGCTATGCAAGAGGAGATAAACCAATTTGAGAGAAACAAGGTCTGAACTCTAGTACCTAAACCAGAAAATAAGCACATCATAGGAACAAGATGGGTGTTTAGGAACAAATTAGATGAGAATGGAGTCATAACTAGGAACAAGGCTAGATTAGTGGCCAAGGGTTACAATCAGGAAGAAGGAATAGATTTTGATGAAACCTATGCCCCTGTAGCTAGGTTAGAAGCCATTAGAATACTACTTGCTTATGCATGTATAATGGACTTTAAGCTTTATCAAATGGATGTGAAAAGTGCCTTACTCAATGGTGATATCCAAGAGGAAGTTTTTGTTAGCCAAACACCTGGTTTTGAGAATCCTGATTTTCCTAATCATATCTACAAGCTAACAAAAGCCCTCTATGGGTTGAAACAAGCTCCAAAAGCTTGGTATGAGAAGCCCAGCAATTTCCTCATACAACAAAACTTTTTAAGAGGAAATGTTGACAAGACACTTTTCATAAAAACTAATGGAAACTTAATGAAAGGTAAATCTGAAATGTCAATGATGGGTGAACTATCTTATTTCTTGGGATTTCAAATTAACCAAAGCAAGCAAGGCCTTTTCATTTGTCAAACTAAATATTGTAATGATTTGATAAAGAAATTCAGTTTTGATAACTTCAAGTCCACTGATACTCCCATGAGTCAAGGAAACCACTTAGATAGAGATGAGAAAGGTAAACCTGTAGATGTTACAAGGTATAGGGATATGATAGGACCATTGCTCTATCTTACAGAAGGCAGGCATGACATCATGTTTAGTGTTTGCATGTGTGCAAGATACCAATCCAATCCAAAAGAGTCTCACCTTAGTGCAGTAAAGAGGATATTCAGATATCGAGTAGGAACTAAGAGTCTAGGCTTGTGGTATCCTAAGCGATCTACGTGTACACTAGTTGGATATTCTGATTCAGACTTTGTTGGATGCAAACTAGATAGGAAAAGTACCTCTGGTACTTGTCACTTACTAGGAAACTCCCTTGTGTCTTGGTTTAGCAAGCAACAAACTAGCATTGCACTTTCTCCAGCTGAGGCTGAGTACATTGCAGTTGGAAACTGCTGTGCACATATCCTCTGGATGAAACAACACTTATCTGATTTCGGTGTTGATTTAGAAACTGTACCTATCATGTGTGATAACACAAGTGCAATTAGCATCACTAAGAACCCAGTGATGCTCTCTAGAACTAAGCACATTGAGATTAGGCATCACTTCATTAGGGATCTATTTCAAAGTGGGAATATAAGGCTTGAACATGTCTCTACTGTTGATCAGTTGGCTGACATATTTACCAAAGCCTTACCAAAGGAAAGCTTCCTTCATATTAGGATGAAACTAGGTATCATAGATCCTAGTGAGATATGATCTCTGTGTCAAATCGATTGACACATCGATTATCCTGTGGATACAAAGAAAAATGGCTTTATAAAATCTATTGCGCAAATCGATTTATGCATATAGTGTCTATTTGTTTTCAATAGAAACACGATAATCAATTTGGTAAGTCGATTTGTTGATCCCAGGAAGCTTCAAGTGTTTTTAACATTTCATTTCCTATCGATTGGATAATCGATTGACCACTTGGTATATAGTTTAAAGAATCGATTTGGAAAATCGATTACGTGGGTCCCGGACATCAAAGTTGAGGAAATTTTCCAGACTCTACCACGAGAATCGATTAGGGAAATCGATTGATTCAATTTGTTTGAAATTTTAACTCAAATGAATCGATTTGGTAAATTGATGCTAAGATGAGAATATTTCTGAACTAATATGGAAGTTCCAGAACTGATATTGCAATCGATTTTGGACATCGACTTAGTAAATAAGGGAATCGATTTGGGAATCGATTGACAATAAGACCGTTGTGAAGTGTTTTTACTAGTCGTTACAGACTCACAATGACTCAATCGATTCATCTTCCCCAGCAACGGTAACATAGTCAATTGACCCAATCGATTTACGCGCCTGAAAGTATAAAAAGAACAGTTGACAATCGATTCTGCTCACTTCTTTCAAACCCTAAATCGATTTCGCACTTAAAACCTCTGCATACTCTCTCAAACCTTTGTTGATGCTCATATTCCAATCCACCCAAACTCTCTATCTCTGATATTCTATCTCAGTTACAGTTTCAAAACTACTTGAAATGGCTCGTGTTAAACGTACGTCACCAAACACTCCTTCACAGTCTTCTTCATCTAGTTGGAGAACTCCTTCACCACCTCCCACAATGTCTAAAAGAGTTTCAGTACCAACTCATAAAATTTTAGCAAAAGACAAGGGCAAGGGTGTTGCCACCGATCAAGGCAAATCAAAGAAAATAAAGGAGCCGCCCACTGAGAAGTTGCTTGCTGAAGCTATAAAGGAAATCACTCAAAAAAAGAAGAAGAGTGTTTCCTCTACTCCACAAAAGAAGGCATCAACTACTAAAGATAAACAAGTTGAAGAGTTTCAGCTACCACCTGCCTTCATTAAAAGGAAAATACATGAAGCCCGTACCTTAGATTTTTCATACTTCGACCAAGATGGTTTCACGTTTCAAAACCATCTATGGTTTCATGGCTTAGAAGATTTTCTATCTTGCTCTCTAGACACCTATCCTAATCTGATTCGGGCCTTCTATTCAATCTTCAAAATAAATGACACCGGATTCAAAGTTGTGGTTAAAGGGAAGAAGATTTCCATGACCTATGACGAGTTCCCGAAGTTATCGGGACTGCAATATCATGGAAAATCGATCGACGGAAGCTCTGAAGCTGATGCAGTTGATGAAGGCTGGGAAGCTTCACTAGAGAGACACACAGCAGTACAGGACCTGATGGTCGATGGCTTTGTTGAAACGGTTTCATTGCCAATCGGCCAAATGAAGGTTCATCAAAGAATGCTCATGTATGCTCTCACCCGGATGCTTGTTCCACGATCCGGTAATCATGCAGTTGTCCAAAGGATGGACATTACTTTGCTTTGGGGACGGTGCAAGGAGCTCAAGATGAGCTGGGCATGGATTGTCCTGAGGCACATGTTGGAAGCTGCACAAGGAAAGCTAGTGCTTCCATACCCACAGCTAATTACTAAGATTCTGAAGCACTTCAAAGTGTCATTCGCTAATGAAGAATTGTCAAAAACCACCCTTTCTTTTGGTGAGTCTATTGTGAACCAAATGCAGCTGAGAAGGGTGAATGGCATTTGGAAAAGACCTCAATCTAATGTTGAACAAGCTCAGCAAAATTCTGGACCAGTTGTTGAGCCAGTTGCAGCAGATTCTGAAGTCTTAGCCAAATTGCTGGAGTTTATGGCAGCGCAGGCAACTCACAACGCCAAAGTGGATGCGTCAAACGCAAGGATTGAAGCTGCTCTCGGAAAGCTTCAAGCTGATCTGAACTCGGTTGTGCAGGATGTCGTAGCAATCTAGGAACATCTAGGCATAAAACTATCTTTTAGCGATGTTGCTGAGATTGGACGACAAGCAGCTGAAGAACCACATCCTGTGACATTAGATAGTGATGAACCTCATGTTGAGGAGACACCTACTGAGGGTAATACAGCGGTCTCTGCCTCAACCTTAGCTAATAGTGAGGAACAGCCCAGTCTAGGTGTTTAGGGTTTTAGGTTCTTTGTTGTATTGAGATGCTCTACTATTCTTGTGTAATGCTCTTGCTCCGTGTAACTATTCTATTGAAATATATGAAAAACTGGGTTTATGTTTAATTGTTTGATCTATATTGTTGTTTTCTATGATCTGCCATAATCTGCTTTAATCTAATTTTTTTGTTTTGCTCTGAAGCCATCATCACCAGTGTTCTTTTTGTTACTAACATAGGGGGAGAAATTTGCTACTGTTGATTTCTCCTTTCATGTTCTCTCCTTTACTCCTTTTTGGATTAACTAACAAAGGGGGAGAAAATTTATAACTTGTTAACTTGTATTACTTATTACATAGTGTTGATATGCACTTAAATTGAATTTACTGCTTCCACAGCTGCTGCAAAACTGATAATTTTGCTCTAATATTAGTTGCTCTGATACTGATAAATTTGCTTGCTTTGGTTTGATCAATTTGCTTTGCTCTGATACCACTACAATTGATCAATTTGCTCTAATATTAGTTGCTCTGATATTGACAAACAAACTGCTCTAATACGATCTGATATTGTTACATAGCATTTACATGGCATTGATAATGCATGAAATTTCAGATCTGTTTTGTTTTTTATCTCTAACCCTAATTCCATAGTGTGAACAGCATGATTGCTCAAATCTAGGGGGAGCTTCTCTATTTTTGTAATTCTAATGTCATTCCTTGAAATATATCTCAAGTTAAAATTGTATGTTTGTCACTTAATCAAAAAGGGGGAGATTGTTAGACATAAGTCCATTTTTTGATATTATTGACAAACGTACATCATGTGATAAATCTAACATTTTAAACTGAGTAAAATTTCAGGAACAACAACTCAACCCTACATACTTGAGATAATTGCTTGCAACTCAAGGAATCAACAAAAGTTGGAAAATTCACTAAGCAAATCGATTAGGCAAATCGATTTTGTAATAGGTTTGTATAAAAATGTGTAGTCTGTGATTAAGCAATCGATTAGGCAAATCGACTGGCACATTTACTGAAAATCAATTGTGCAAGTCAGAGGCAAGCCATTTAACAAGCTCATCGATTGGCAAATCGATTGTTCAAATCACAAAGACTAAGCTGGTTGTTTAAATCGATTGTGCTAGTTACAGAGTCAAGCCATTTATTAAATAATCGATTAGGCAAATCGATTTCAAAAAAAGGTCTCAACATAAACATGGTCTGTAATAAACACAATCGATTGGCATAATCCATTGAAACAAATTTCTTGTTTAACAAGTTTGGCATCAATCGATTGAGAAATCGATTAGATGAACCAACTGGTAAATCTCTTTTCAGAAAAATATTACGTAATCGATTGACACATTGATTAGCATGAAATAAGCTAACTCCCTGTGATAGTCCAAATCGATTTGGCTTATCGATTTGACAAAATCAAATGAGTCCCTGAGACCAGTACAATCGATTGGCAATATCGATTGGAACAATATTTTAAGTTACAGAGGAAACTTAGCCTATGGCCAAATCGATTATATGCATTAATGAATCGATTATGTGTTTTAATGAATCAACTGAGTAAATCGATTGTTTTGATCTCGTTGTTGGAACAAAACACCTTAAATCGATTAGGCAATCGATTCCATTATGAACTACTTTTAAAGTTCTGGAAAGTGGATTAAAATAATCGAATATGTAAATTGATTAGTTTATGTAGTTTCAAGATTCAAGAAAAACAAGATTCGTGAAATCGATTGGGTAAATCGATTGAGCCTGTTTTATTACATTAATAAATCGATTGGGTAAATCGATTCATCTGTTGTTTTTCAGAAACTAAATAAACGTTTTTCAATTACTTCTTCTCATAACTCTCATAACTCATAGAACTGATAACAAACATTGAACCATAACTTTCTGACATCTCTTTCTCACATATGAATAACTTTGAATATTACTTTTTCAGACTTGAACCAACCATCCTTTGTGATAAATAGAGACCTGAAAAAGATTGCTTGAGAAAGAGAACTAGAGAAGAAGATTGCTTAAGAATTTCTGTATATTCTTTTTACATTTTCTGTAACAAAAATTCTGTAAACAAAGAACGTTGAAAAATCCAGTGGTGAAACTGGTAGTTACCTTCTGTGTTGAGAGGTCTCATCAAGAAGAAACTTTGTTGTGATCTTGGAAGAGTTCAAAGAAGAACTCAGGGATACAGTGGTTGTGAAAGATAGAATAGGGAGAGTGTTTTAATATTGATAGGCGGGGAGCGCTGGAACATCTGTAAAACGACTCAACAAGATTCTAGTGAACAGGCTAAGATCAGTTTGATCTTAGAACTGGACGTAGGCTGTCAAATAGACGGCCGAACCAATATAAAAATTGCCATGTACAATTTCCTACCCTTATCTCTTTTATTTCTGCATTGCATATTTGATTAATCATGATTCTATGCAATAGTTAAATTCTATATTAATTGACATTGCTTAAATTGTTAATTTGGCATGCTTGTATCTTGATCAATCCGTTGAACAATTATTGTATCTGCTGCACTCTCTATTAGACAATACTTGTTATTCTGAATCTTCTATTATGATTGATATTTGGGACTGTGGTTAATCTTTTGTTTAATAAAATATGAATTTTGTAAATTGTTTAGCAATATCGTTAGAATAGGTTTTATTCTTCATAAATTCTGCTAAACTGAGGTCTATATCCCCCATCACATGGGTATGGCCTTTGGTGGTCCTTCTTCAAGCTCTGTCTTTGAGTTTTTTGTGTTAGAAATATGGCTATGTGCTAGACATATGTTCTCTCGCTTTTGAAGTTCTTGACAAACATACACTTGTAAAAATAAACCTAACAGTGTGAATTGAGAAAATTTCAGGAAAAATCCGTTCAATCCTACAAGCTTGAAACATTGCTTAGAACTCAAGAAATCAACAAAACCTTGAAGATCTACAAGCAAATCGATTAGTAAAATCGATTCTGAAAAAGGGTTGATTGTTATTACACTGTTTGGAATTAATCAATCGATTGGCACAATCGATTTGCACAACTTTATGAAAGTTCAAACATGCCATCAATCGAATTGGTAAATCGATTGTTACAATTATCAGAAAATAAATTGTGCAAGTCAGAGAGCCAGTTTGCCACAAATCGATTTGGCAAATCGATTGTTTAATTCACTAAGACTGAACTGATAGTTTACATCGATTAGACCAATCGACTGGAACTCTTATTAAAAATGAAAATGTGCAAGTCAGTAGCTCACCTTGCAAACTAGTCGCTTTGGCAAATCGATTATTCAATCATTGTCTTATGTTATGTTTTTGTTTACATCGATTGACCAAATCGAATGAGAATGTTCTAGAACCAAACCAATGCAAATAAATCGATTAGGCCAATCGACTTACCAAAATATATTTCAAAAAGAACTTGGTCTGGAACATCCATAATCGATTAGCTCAATATACTCACTTACTTCTGTTATATTGAAGTTGGCATCAATCGACTTGGTAAATCGATTGCTTAAACCAACTTGTTGTAATGAGCTTCAGACTTAATTTTTCAATCGGTTAGGCACATCGATTGGTGAAAATCACTGTGTCTCTGGAACCAGTGAAATCGATTGACTAAAGCGATTTGCACAAAAAGTTTTAGAAACAGAGACGACTGTAATGGCTGAATCGATTACATACATCGACTGTTTTGATCTCGTTGTTTGAACAAAACATCCCAAGTCGATTATGCACATCGATTCAGACATTCACTTTTATCATAGTCTGGAGAACTCATTTAAAAGAATCGATTAGTTAAATCGATTATGTTATGCAGTTTCAAGATTCAAGAAAAACATGATTCGCGAAATCGATTGCATAAATCGATTAGGGTACTTTATAACTTTAATGAATGGATTGGATAAATCGATTCATATGTTGTTTTTCCTGAAACTATATAAACTGCTTTGGTATTCTTATTCCATAGAGAACCAATAACGAATAACAGATTCATTGAACAATACAATAACTTTTGATAATTCATTTTCAGAGCTACAACACGTGAGATAACTCTTTCACAACCAGTATCAAGTGGAAACACTTTCTCAATCATGGACAATAAACTTGTGATCATTGAAGATTGGAAAAGACTGATTTGAGAAAGATTACTTTTTGAAGAAGCAAGATCAAGATATTTGTATATTTGATTTGCTTCCTGGTTTTTGATACTCTTTTGTAACAAATTACTTTGTGAAAATCCAGCTGCGACTGGTGGCGTTCTTCGGGGTTGAGGGCTGTCAACAAGAAGACGTTTGACTGAATTCTTGGTCAAGTTTATGGGACTTAAACTTGGGAATTCAGGGAAGGGAAGATAGAACGAGTAGAATAGTTTAAGATTGGTGCGAGGCACTGTGTGAAAATCTGTAAACTGATTCTAAAAAGATTCTATTGGAAAGGCTGAGATCTTGTTGGATCTTAGGACTGGATGTAGGCTGTCAAGGGACAGCTGAACCAGGATAAAACTTGGTGCAATCTTTCCTATCCCTCCTCTTTAATTTTCAGCATTGTTTAATTGTTTGTTTTGCATGCTCCTTAAATAAATCCTGTATGCGATCTTAAGTTTTCGCTGTGCTTGAAAATTGTATGATTGGTGCATAATTAGAATTGGGAATTATGTCTAACTAGTTGGAGTTGATCTTAATTCTCTTGTTATTAATCAAAAAGAAGTCATAGTTTTCCAATAATTGGCATCTGAGCCTGACTTTTTTTTGAGAAAAAAACTCATAAAAAGAAAATGACTTCTTTGGATTTCCTAGGAGAAGGAGCATCTCTAACCAGACCCCCTGCCTTTAATGGTACAGCATACATGTACTGGAAAGAAAGAATGCTTATCTTTCTGGAAGCATGTGGGCTGGACATTTTAGATGCAGTGGAAAATGGTCCTTACATTCCTAAAATTGCAGGTATTGATGGATCATCATGCATTATCAAACCAAGAGCTAACTGGTCTGATGATGACAAAAAGAAAGTAGGTTACAATGCTAAAGCGAAGAATATCATAACATCAGCTTTAAGTGCAGAAGAATTCTTCAGAGTGTCAAACTGCAAGACTGCAAAGGAAGTGTGGGACACTTTGCAAGAAACACATGAAGGTACTACAGATGTCAAACAAGCAAGAACAAATACACTTATGCACGAGTATGAACTTTTCTGCATGAAGAAAGATGAATCTATAAATGATCTGCAAACCAGATTCACCCACATTATCAACAATCTACATGCCCTGGGAAAAATTGTGGATAATGAACAGCAGATAGGAAAAGTCATGAGGTGTTTGTCAAGAGAATGGCAACCCAAAATAACTGCCATTGCTGAGTCTAAAGACCTTGCCAATATGACAATAGCTACATTGTTTGGAAAACTGAGGGAACATGAAATGGAATTACATAGACTCAATGAAGCTGAACTAGGTGACAGAAAACGAAAAGGGCTGTCATTAAAAGCTCAAACAAGTCAGTCCAAATCTGAACATGAGAGCAGCTCAAATGAATCTAGCAGTGAAGATGATGAGGAACCTGAACTTGGACTACTTGTCAAAAAGTTTAAGAAATTTCTGAAAAGAAAAGACAGTAAATTCAGAAAACAATCCAGCTCAAAGAACAATGACAGTAAAACAATCACATGTTATGAGTGTGGAAAAACTGGTCATATCAAGGCTGATTGTTACAAGCTGCAGAACAAGAACAGAAATTCCAAAACTAAAGGCAAGGAACCAGTCCGGAAAAACAGAAAAGCATATGTTGCATGGAATGACAATGAAGAATCCTCTACGTCTTCAGAAACTGAAGAAGCTAATCTGTGCCTCATGGCTAACACGGATTCGGAATCAGAAAGCGAGGTAAATTCCCAATATAATCCTTCTTTTGATGAACTGCAAGATGCATTTAATGAATTGCATGATGAATATGTTAAATCTGTTAAGCAATTAATTAATACCAAGAAAATGCTTGAACAAAAATGCATGTTGCATGATCAAATGAAAACTGATTATAGGAATATTGAGGACTTGTGTGAACAATTGAAAAAGGACTCGCATGAAAAATCTGCCAAATGCATTGAACATGAGAATTCTGTTGCATTATTAAAGTCAGATTTATTGAAACTTTCTAGTAGCAAAGATAAATTGAATAATATTCTTAGCAACCAGAGAAGTGTCAACATAAAATCTGGACTTGGATATAACAAGAATATGCATGCTAATCATAATAAAAACAAACATGGCATAGGATATGGAAATGTTAATCATAACCAAAAATTTGTGAAACCTAGCCACATGCATAATGCTTTTGTCAAACCAAAACAGTATGTCTCCTCTACTGTCACTTGTCACTTTTGTTGTAGAAAAGGATATTTTGTCTACAACTGCAAATTAAAAAGACTTGCAAATAGAGGATACAAACAGATTTGGAGAATTAAGACAAAAGATGGTAAAACTGACCCCCCAGGACCCAATGTGAATTGGGGACCTAAATACATTTTCTAATTGTATTGCAGGTATGCTTGAGATCCACTAAACACCAATGGTATCTTGATAGTGGATGCTCAAAGCACATGACAGGGGACAAGTCAATGTTTCTGTCCCTGAATTTAAAAGAAGATGGATTTGTAAAATATGGAGATAACAATAAAGGCAAAATATGCGGTGAAGGTAACATCGGAAACGAATCAACTGTCATTATTAAAAATGTCTTATATGTGGAAGGACTGAAACATAATCTTCTAAGTATAAGTCAGCTATGTGACAATGGATTTCAAGTAAGCTTTTCACCACTTTCTTGCATAATTGAGAACAAGCATGATAAAAGCATGAAATTAGTAGGTGATAGAATTAATAACATTTACATGCTGGACTTGAATACTATGCCTGCTGATTCTACCTGTTGCTTACTATCTAATGCTGATGAAACATGGTTATGGCACAAACGCATTGCACACATTCATGTAGATCATTTAAATAGACTTGTTGTGATTCTTGTGTGAAGAGTAAGCTTGTCAAGTCTACTTTTCCCCCAGTTGATATGGTCAAAACCAATAGGGTTTTGCAACTTATCCACATGGATTTGTTTGGACCATCTCAGATTAGAAGCTTTGGTGGCAACCTGTATGGATTTGTGTTAATTGATGACTATTCTAGATTTACTTGGACTTATTTTCTAACTCATAAAAGTGACACATTTTCTGTTTTCAAAAAGTTTGCAAACTTGGTTCAAAATGAAACAAGTCAGAAAATTATTTCTATCAAAAGTGATCATGGAGGTGAATTCCAGAATGATTCTTTTGACAAGTTTTGTGAAGAAAATGGCATTCAACATATGTATTCTGCCCCTAGAACACCACAGCAAAATGGTGTTGTAGAGAGGAAGAATAGGTCCCTAGAGGAGTTGGCTAGGACCATGTTGAGAGATTCAAATACTCCCAAGTATTTCTGGGCTGATGCAATTAACACTGCCACACATGTTGTCAACAGGGTTTTGATTAGGCCAATACTTAAGAAAACTCCTTATGAGTTGTTCAAGGGTAGAAAGCCTAATATTGCTTACTTTAGAGTGTTTGGTTGCAAGTGCTTTGTCTTGAATAATGGTAAAGAACACCTAGGCAAGTTTGATCCCAAGGCAGATGAGGGTATCTTTCTAGGTTTTTCCCAAACTAGCAAAGCCTATAGAATCTATAACAAGAGGACAAAAACAATAGAAGAATCTGTTCATGTGAAATTTGATGAAACTTTTAAAGAAAACTTGAACAATACTCCTTCTATTGTTAATGCCCCCTTAGATGAAGATATAGATTCTGACCCTTTAGAACACAAAGAACCTGTACCTCCAGCAAACAGTGAGTGTGTTGAACCTATTAGAATAGAAGAGTTACCGAAGGAGTGGAAGTTCAATAGAAACCATCCCATAGATAACATCATAGGTGACATCTCCAAAGGGGTAGCTACTAGAAGGAACCTTGGACAATTTTGTAACCTAGCAGCCTTTGTATCTCAGATTGAGCCTAAGACCATTAAGGAAGCCTTGCTAGATAGTGAGTGGATACTTGCTATGCAAGAGGAGTTGAACCAGTTTGAGAGAAACCAAGTGTGGCAGCTAGTACCTAAACCTGAGAATAAGCACATCATAGGAACTAGGTGGGTTTTTAGAAACAAACTAGATGAGAATGGTGTGATCACAAGGAACAAAGCTAGGCTAGTAGCCAAGGGTTATAGTCAGGAAGAAGGGATAGACTTCGACGAAACCTACGCCCCTATAGCTAGGTTAGAGGCTATTAGGATTCTTCTGGCTTATGCTAGTATTATGGACTTTAAGCTATTTCAAATGGACGTTAAAAGTGCTTTTTTGAATGGTGAAATCCATGAGGAGGTATATGTTAGTCAAACACCTGGATTTGAGAATCCAGATTTTCCTAACCATGTGTTTAAACTAACAAAAGCCCTCTATGGATTGAAACAAGCCCCTAGAGCTTGGTATGAAAAACTGAGCAACTTCCTCATTAACCAAAACTTTTTAAGAGGCAAAGTTGACAAAACTCTTTTCATTCAAACTAATGGCAAAGATATCTTGCTGGTCCAAGTTTATGTGGATGACATAATCTTTGGATCAACAAATGACCAGTTGTGTAAAAATTTTGAAAAGTTGATGAAAGGTCAATTTGAAATGTCTATGATGGGGGAACTGTCATACTTTTTGGGATTTCAAATTAATCAATCTAAACAAGGTATCTTTATTAGCCAAACAAAGTATTGTAATGACTTAATAAAGAAATTTTCATTTGATAGCTTCAAGCCCATAGATACTCCTATGAGTCAAGGAAACCTTTTAGATAAAGATGACCTAGGCAAACCAGTGGATGTTTCAAGGTATAGAGGCATGATAGGATCATTGTTATATCTCACAGCAAGCAGGCCTGACATTATGTTCAGCGTTTGCATGTGTGCGAGGTATCAATCTAATCCTAAAGAGTCTCACCTTAGTGCGGTTAAGAGGATTTTCCGGTATTTAGTTGGGACTAGGAGCCTTGGATTGTGGTATCCAAAGGGATCAACTTGTTCTTTGGTAGGTTACTCGAATTCAGACTTTGCAGGTTGCAAATTGGATAGGAAAAGTACCTCTGGTACTTGTCATTTGCTAGGTAATTCACTTGTATCTTGGTTCAGCAAGAAACAAACCAGTATTGCCTTGTCAACAGCTGAAGCTGAATACATTGCAATTGGTAGTTGCTGTGCTCAGATCATGTGGATGAAGCAGCATTTGTTAGATTTCGGCGTGGACTTAGGAACTGCTCCCATCTTGTGCGACAACACAAGTGCGATCAGCATCACTAAGAATCCAGTTATGCATTCCAGGACCAAGCACATTGAGATTCGTCATCACTTCATCTGAGATAAGTTTCAAAGTGGCAACATCAAGTTAGAGTATGTCAACACAACTGAGCAGTTAGCAGACATATTCACCAAAGCCTTGCCAAAGGAAAGCTTCCATCACATAAGGATGAAACTAGGCATAATCGATCCTAATCAAATCTGAGTTATGTGTCTAATCGACTGGAACAATCGATTATCCTGTGGTTACACAGGAAAATGTGTTTACAAAATCGATTGCACTAGTCGACTTGACCCATAATATGTCTATTTTTCTTAAGTTTATGACTCGAAGTCGATTAGGAAAAGCGATTGTGTTATGTATGGTTGGAAACTTCATTCAAAATAATCGATTTGGACAATCGATGCTCTTGCAACTCAGTCTCTGGACTGATAGGAAAGATTTCTGAACAAGCTCGAAATCGATTGTCAGAATTGGTTTGAGTTTCTTTTAAAAAGGATCGATTTGGGTAATCGATGCTGTGAAAAGTGAGCTTCTGGTATGATTTGTAAGTTTTCTAAACTAAGTCGAAATCGACGTGGGTAATCGATTTGTGTTCAACCTGATCAGTTCTTCACTCAAAGGAATCGATGTGGGAAATCGATGCTGAGATGAAGTTCTACCTGAACTGTCATTTGAAGCTTCTGGACTGATACGAAATCGATTCGGGAAATCGATTAAGTAATTGTGAACATCGATTTGGGTAATCGACTGACATTATTACCGTTACAGAATTTTTTTTACTAGCCGTTACGTGTCTTTTGATCTTCCCCATCAACGGTAACTAAGTCGATTGGGGAAATCGATATACATACCCAGCAGTATAAAAGGAATAGTTTCAATCGAACCACAACATCGATTCATCTCTTTTCCAGCTCTCAAACCTCTGCAATCTCAGTTTTCTCTTCTTGTTCTGATCTTCTCAACCTTCCCCTTTTCCCTCTCTACTTCAGATTAATCCTAAATCTCTAAAATGGCAAGAGTTAAGCGCACATCACCATCTACACCCTCCACTTCATCTTCTTCAAGTACACCATCACCACCACCAACTCTTTCAAAACGAGTTTCCATTCCAACACACAAGATTTCAGCACAAGACAAAGGCAAAAGTATTGTTGTAGACCAAGGGAAATCAAAGAAAAGGAAGGACCCTCCAACTGAAAAATTGCTGGCTGATGCGATGAAGGAGGTAATCCAGAAGAAAAAGAAGAAGAAGGTTACTTCTTCAACTCCACAGAAGAAATCTACACCACAGAATAAAGGAACTCCTACACCAAAGGCCACTCAAAGCAAGTCAACTGAGGAATTCAAACTTCCTCAAGCGTTCATCAAGCGCAAGATTCATGAAGCAAGAGTTCTGGACTTTCAGTACTTCGACAGTGATGGTTTCACCTTTCAAAACCATCTCAGATTTCATGGTTTGGAAGATTTTCTATCCTTTTCTCTCGATGCTTATCCAAACCTGATCCGGGCATTTTACTCCACTTTCAAAATGACGGATTCTGGTTTCAAAGCAACGGTGAAAGGCAAGAAAATTTACATGACATACGAGGAGTTCTCGAACCTGTCGGGACTTCAGTACCCTGGAAACTCTGTCGATGGCAGCACCGAAGCTGACGCTGCTGATGACGGCTGGGAAGAGACTCTGGAGAGGCAACAAGTCGTGCAGGACCTGATGGTTGAAGGCTTTGTGGAATCCGTTTCACTTCCTATCGGCCAGATGAAGGTTCAGCATCGTATGCTGATGTATGCTCTCACCCGGATGCTCGTCCCACGATCCGGTAATCATGCAGTTGTCCAAAGGTTGGACATAGTGTTGACGTGGGGTCTATGCAAGGAGCTCAAGATGAGCTGGGCATGGATTGTGCTTCGCCACATGCAGGAAGCAGCACAAGGCAAGCTGGTGCTTCCTTATCCACAGCTAATCACTAAGATTCTCACCCACTTCAAGGTCTCTCTAAAGGGTGAAGAAGTGTCCAAAACCACTCTGACATTTGGCGAATCCATTGTGAACCAAATGCAGCTACGTAAGTTGAATGGAATCTGGAGTAGACCTCAAGCTACTGCTGAATCAACCCAGCAAAGTGTTGAACCACCTACTGCTGAGCCTGTTTCAGCTGGGTCTGAGGTCCTCTCTAAACTCCTTGAGTTTATGACAGCTCAGGCGACTCACAACTCCAAAATGGAGGAGCTGAATGTAAGGATGGATGCTGCAATTCAGGAGATCCAAGCCAACCAGAATCAGATGGCACAGGACATAGCAGCAATTCAGGAACATCTGGGCATTAAGTTGTCCTTCAGCGATGTTGCTGAGATTGGAAGGCAAGCAGCTGAAGAGCATATTCCTACTCATGTAGAGGTTGTTGTGACTCATGTTGAGGAGACACCTGCTGAGGGTAATACAGCGGTCTCAACCTCATCCCCTGCTAATAATGAGGATCAGCCAACCATAGATGTATAGGACCTTAGTTTCTTTTTGGTGTTTGTTTATCTATGTTGCTTTTCTGTGTAATTTTTTTTTGTTGGTTGTACTCTGTTGTTAAATGAATATAAGTGTTTTTGAAGTTAATTGCTTGTGTTAATCGCTGCATTGCATTTCATTTCATTTCATCTTCATGACTTCAAATGCGTGCCATACTATGTTTGATTCTGTTTATTGCACTGATAAAAGTGTCTTCTGGTTATAATCATAATAAACTCTTGTTACTAATCCTTTACGTTTTTCAGAAATTCTTATGCTACCATCTCACGGGGAGCAAATTTTTTCTCTTTTTGACTTATTTAACAAAAGGGGGAGATAAGTTTTTTTATATATAACTTGATTAGTACTAACACAGTGGTATCTTATCTTTTAAATACTGTGTTCTGCAATTTGCTTGGGTATACATACTCAGGGGGAGCTAAACTGTTATTTCAGCATATTCCCTTGAAATGTTTCTCCAGTTTATATAAAAATTGCATGTTTGTCAATTAAATCAAAAAGGGGGAGATTGTTAGAAATATGGCTATGTGCTAGACATATGTTCTCTCGTTTTTGAAGTTCTTGACAAACATACACTTGTAAAAATAAACCTAACAGTGTGAATTGAGAAAATTTCAGGAAAAATCCGTTCAATCCTACAAGCTTGAAACATTGCTTGGAACTCAAGAAATCAACAAAACCTTGAAGATCTACAAGCAAATCGATTAGTAAAATCGATTTTGAAAAAGGGTTGATTGTTATTACACTATTTGGAATTAATCAATCGATTGGCACAATCGATTTGCACAACTTTATGAAAGTTCAAACATGCCATCAATCGAATTGGTAAATCGATTGTTACAATTATCAGAAAATAAATTGTGCAAGTCAGAGAGCCAGTTTGCCACAAATCGATTTGGCAAATAGATTGTTTAATTCACTAAGACTGAACTGATAGTTTACATCGATTAGACCAATCGACTGGAACTCTTATTAAAAATGAAAATGTGCAAGTCAGTAGCTCACCTTGCAAACTAGTCGCTTTGGCAAATCGATTATTCAATCATTGTCTTATGTTATGTTTTTGTTTACATCGATTGACCAAATCGAATGAGAATGTTCCAGAACCAAACCAATGCAAATAAATCGATTAGGCAAATCGACTTACCAAAATATATTTCAAAAAGAACTTGGTCTGGAACATCCATAATCGATTAGCTCAATCTACTCACTTACTTCTGTTATATTGAAGTTGGCATCAATCGACTTGGTAAATCGATCGCTTAAACCAACTTGTTGTAATGAGCTTCAGACTTAATTTTTCAATCGGTTAGGCACATCGATTGGTGAAAATCACTGTGTCTCTGGAACCAGTGAAATCAATTGACTAAAGCGATTTGCACAAAAAGTTTTAGAAACAGAGACGACTGTAATGGCTGAATCGATTACATACATCGACTGTTTTGATCTCGTTGTTTGAACAAAACATCCCAAGTCGATTATGCACATCGATTCAGACATTCACTTTTATCATAGTCTGGAGAACTCATTTAAAAGAATCGATTAGTTAAATCGATTATGTTGTGCAGTTTCAAGATTCAAGAAAAACAAGATTCGCGAAATCGATTGCATAAATCGATTAGGGTACTTTATAACTTTAATGAATGGATTGGCTAAATCGATTCATATGTTGTTTTTCCTGAAACTATATAAACTGCTTTGGTATTCTTATTCCATAGAGAACCAATAACGAATAACAGATTCATTGAACAATACAATAACTTTTGATAATTCATTTTCAGAGCTACAACACGTGAGATAACTCTTTCACAACCAGTATCAAGTGGAAACACTTTCTCAATCATGGACAATAAACTTGTGATCATTGAAGATTGGAAAAGACTGATTTGAGAAAGATTACTTTTTGAAGAAGCAAGATCAAGATATTTGTATATTTGATTTGCTTCCTAGTTTGTGATACTCTTTTGTAACAAATTACTTTGTGAAAATCCAGCTGCGACTGGTGGCGTTCTTCGGGGTTGAGGGCTGTCAACAAGAAGACGTTTGACTGAATTCTTGGTCAAGTTTATGGGACTTAAACTTGGGAGTTCAGGGAAGGGAAGATAGAACGAGTAGAATAGTTTAAGATTGGTGCGAGGCACTGTGTGAAAATCTGTAAACTGATTCTAAAAAGATTCTATTGGAAAGGCTGAGATCTTGTTGGATCTTAGGACTGGATGTAGGCTGTCAAGGGACAGCTGAACCAGGATAAAACTTGGTGCAATCTTTCCTATCCCTCCTCTTTAATTTTCAGCATTGTTTAATTGTTTGTTTTGCATGCTCCTTAAATAAATCCTGTATGCGATCTTAAGTTTCCGTTGTGCTTGAAAATTGTATGATTGGTGCATAATTAGAATTGGGAATTATGTCTAACTAGTTGGAGTTGATCTTAATTCTCTTGTTATTAATCAAAAAGAAGTCATAGTTTTCCAATATTTTGCTTAGTTTATTTGATTGAGTAATCTGATTATCTTTATAAATTTATATATATATTTTTTGGCAAACTCAAAATCTTTGATCTATATAAATTCAATTGATTTATTATTTGGTTGAGTAATTTTATGTTGTGCAATGTAATATGTTGTTTTAGCATATTCATGCTTTCAGAATATACAACATATATTTTTTAACACATTAGATATTACATGAGCATGAGATATATGCTATGCATTTAGTTTTCAATAGATTTAATTCTTGAATCCTTAGACTTAATTCAGTTGTTGTTTTCCTTTCTACCAAGTCGCCCAATAAAGTCCTATGGCCTATCCTACTCCAAGTCTATAACAAACTAGAATTTTTATAAAATAAATAGATAAAAGTCATACTACAAGTCATAAAATAGTTTTTTTTGGCTTAATAGACTGACTTAATTAAGTAAATATAAACAATATTTTATTATTATTATTATTATTTATTATTATTATTATATAATAGATTTTGTATTTTATGGCAATTTATAAATTTTTTAACATTTAAGTAATTTAATTATGTTATTTTACATTAAATTTTGTCACATTTAAAAATAATATTTCATATAAAATTAAATTCTTTAAGAATTCGTGTAAATGTAAAAATAATAAAATAAAAATTTAAATTTATGGACATATTCGTTTCTTAATCTATTAAAAATCATTTCTAAATAATTATTTAAACATATTAATATGAAATAGACTAACAAGTCGTCCTAGACTTTCATAAAGATCAAACTCAAACATAAAAAATTGGCTTAAATATATTTTTGGTCCTTGCAAATATATTTTGTTTTCATATTAGTTCCTATAACTTTTTTTTATTTATACCCTTGCAAATACTAACAAATTTTGTAAAGTCATTTCTAAAGCTTTTTTAGTAATAGTAAAAAAACTATGACATCACTAATTTTGGATGAAGTGGCACGTGGTGACCGTGTGATTGTTGTTGACTAGACATTATATAATAATTAAAATTAAAATTTATTTTATTAACTCAATTAATTATTTATTTAAAATTTTAAAACTAATTCATAATAAACCAACTAAATAATAAAAACTTAATAATCTTCATCTTCAACCCCAAATTTTTTAATAAAAACTCAACAACATTCATCTTCAATCCTATTTTTTTATCTTCAAATCGTAAATTCTCAAATTTATATCCAAATCATAAAATTACAATATCTCATTTTTCTTGCACTAGACCTATAATTCAAATACTTAGATTATTATCATACTTATTTATCATGAATAGTGAAGAAGCAAGTAATAATATACAATGACTTGGGAATGAATATAAATTCTCCAATTTAGAACAATTCGAAACTTTAGAACAATTCAAAATTTTTGAAATAGAAAATTCTAGATTTTTCAAAACTTTCAAATAATTCAAAACTTTTGACATATAAATTTTTTGAAACTTTCTAGATTTAGAAACTTTCGAAATTTTCAAATTTAAAAACTTTTGGAATGTAATTCTTATTTTGAAAATTTTCAAATATGAAAACTTTCCAAATTTTTGAAATGCAATCTTTATTTCAAGAATTTGAAAATTTAGAAAGTTTTGCAAATTTATAATTTCCGAAACTATCAATTTTGAAACTTGTTATAAATGGTTAAAGGGGTAAAATTATTTTTACATGTGTCTTGAGCAATTGACAAGTTTAGGTATGAGGGTGCAGGATAGAATTATCCTCGCAACATAAAAGTCCAACCAGTAATAGCCCAAATTAATATAATGTGAGATGAATGGAAATATCGTAATTCTTATAGATTCATCCGGAGCTTATGACCTATGGACGAGCTCTAATGAGTAATAATAATTAATTAAATAACATATGGATGGAAAGAGTGGGGATTAAAATATAATATAAAAACTTATAGAATTATGGTAATTAATTTATATCAAGATTGTATGATATTTGATTTTATGAGATCTTATAATAATTATTATTGTATGAATGATTTGTATTTGAGCATTCTTGTTTACTTGAATGAAATTATAATTTGTTGGGTGGGCTCACTCCCCAAGTGGAACCCGCTAGTTTTATTAGTATTAGTATTGTTATTATTTAGATAAAAAGAAAATAAAAAAAGAAGGTTTTAATGGGTTTGGCTCATGTGAAGGAAATAAAAGGGATTTAGAAATCCCTAAAAATTATAAGGAAAGAGAACGGTTGCCCGAGAAGAAAAATAAGGGTTTGGTTCTGGTGGTGATAACATGTATGTAGCAAACTTGCTCCGTTTGATCTACAATTTTGATAGGTTATTTCTACCACTGAGTTGGTTACTTTAATATATATAGTTTGAGTAGTTTTATCTACTCCGAGAGTTACTTTGACATACCCACTTAAGTGGAAGGTTGTTATAAGGTTGTTATGGTTGATTGATGTTCCCTATTTTTATTAAGAAGACTCTGGTGTACCCATTAATTATTATAGTAGAAGTTTTTACTGGACTAGGTCTCGTGGTTTTTAATCTCTCAATTTGTGGAAAGTATTGCACGTTAAAAATTGTGTTACTGTCATATTTAATTTCCTACCAATTATTTTTGCTTTGTGGAATTGTATTTTCTATTTGGCCATTTATATGCACAGGTGGGGGCAAAAAAAGTATTCTGCATTATTCCTCTAACAGGAAGAAGATGAATAGAAAGACAGTGGCGTTGATTAGGAAGTGGTTGGATCTTAGTGTATATCCACATGTTGAAACTGAAATAGATGCTAACAAGATGTGGGAAAAATTAAAAGAGTTGTATGAACGAAAGAATGAGTAAAATAAAATATTCTTGATTCGGAAGCTAATGAATATGAAATACAAAGATGGGGATTCAATGGCAGAGCATATGAGTATTTTTCATAATAGAGTGAATCAGTTGACAACTGCATAAATTAAATTAGATGATGAGTTGCAAGTGTTGTTATTGTTGAGTTCCTTGCCTGATAATTGGGAAATCCGTGTTGTGACATTGACTAAGTTAGCTGCAAGTGGAAAGTTGAAAATGTCAACAGTTAAAGAGAACATGTTGAACGAAGAAGCTCGAAAAAAGGAATGTGGTTTGATTGGTTCTTCCTCAAAGTCAGAAGCACTAGTTACAGAGTCACTGGGGAAAAGTCAATGTAGAAACTTCCATAGACGCGACAACTCTGAAAGTCGTAGCAAGTCGAGGACTAGAAAAGAAGTGATATGCTATCATTGTGGCAAAGCGGGTCACATTAAAAGAAATTGCAGATTCCTTTAGAGAGATCAATCAATGGAAAGCGATGAAGACAAAGAGAAGAAAAATGATAAAGATACAACATCAGTTGCATCTGTTAATAATGTCTACATTGTTTGTGATGATAATTCCATAAACCTTGCATGTCAGGATTCAACTTGGATTATTGATTCGGGTGCCTCATATCATGTTACTCTTAGGTGCGATTTCTTCTCATCTTATAGTGCTAATGATTTTGGCATGGTAAAAATGAAAGATGAAGGAGTATGTAAAATTATCGGTATGGGAGATGTATGGGTTGAAACTAGGATTGGTTGTAAGCTTCAGTTGAAGAATGTTAGACATGTACCTGATATTCGTCTCAATTTGATTTCGGTGAAAGATTTGGATATTGATGGTTATCACACTTACTTTCGTGGTGGTGGTATATGTAAAATCAACAAAGGGTCCCTAGTGGTTGCAAATGAGCAAAGTTCCACTTCTCTCTATAGGATGCTTACGAAGTTATGCAAGGAATAAGCAAATGCAATTAAAGATGCATCTTCTGATTTATGGCATATGCGCCTTGGTCACTTGAGTGAGAAAGGACTCAACATACTTGCGAAGAAAAAATTTCTTCATGTGAAAGGTACGTCTCTAAAAACTTGCACCCATTGTTTTGCTGGAAAACAACATAGAGTTTCTTTTCATAATACTGGTCTTCATAGGAGGCAAAATATTCTTGATTTAGTTCATACTGATGTTTGTATGATGGATGTTATGGTATGCACTAGGCCAGATATTGCTTATGCAGTTGGAGTTGTTAGTTGGTTTCTCTCTTATCCTGGTAAAGACCATTGGCAAGCACTGAAGTGGATTCTCAAATACCTCAGAGGCACTTCCAAAGTGTGTTTATATTATGGAGGTGGTGAACATGTGTTGGATGGCTACACAGATGCATACATGGCAGGTGTTCTTGATTCTAGAAAATCTACTTCTAGTTTTATGATGACTTTTGTAGGGGGAGCTGTGTCTTGGAAATCAAGACTACAAAAGTTTGTTGTTTTGTCTACTACTGAAGTAGAGTACATTGCAACAACTGAAGCTTCCAAAGAACTCTTGTGGATGAAGAAATTCCTACATGAATTAGGCCTCAAGCAAGACAAGTTTGTGTTATTCTGTGACAGTCAGAGTGTGATCCATCTCAGCAAGAATCTGACTTTTCATACAAAGTTGAAACATATTGAAGTGTAGTATCATTGGATACGAGATGCACTGGAAACGAAGTCACTTTTAATTGAGAAGATTCATACTGGTGAGAATGGTTCAGATATGATGACGAACACCTTGCCTGTGTCGAAGATGATATGCTATAGAAAGAAAGTTGGCATGGTTGAGCAGTACCTTCCCACTTGAGTCGTGAGAAGGAGATTTGTTGGGTGGGCTCACTCCCCCAAGTGGGACCCACTAGTTTTATTAGTATTTTTATTATTAAGATAAAAAGAAAATAAAAAAAAGGTTTTAATGGGTTTGGCCCATGTGAAGGAAATAAAAGGGATTTAGAAATCCTTAAGAATTATAAGGAAAGAGAATAGTTGCCAGAGAAGAAAAATAAGGGTTTGATTCTGGTGGTGGTAACAGGTGTGTAGCAAACCTGCTTCATTTGATCTACAATTTTGATAGGTTATTTTTACCACTGAGTTGGTTACTTTAATATATATAGTTTGAGTAGTTTTATCTTCTCTAATAGTTACTTTGGCATACCCACTTTAGTGGAAGGTTGTTATAAGGTTTTTATTGTTGATTGATGTTCCCTATTGTTATTAGGAAGAATCTGGTGTAACCATTAATTATTATAGTGGAAGTTTTTATTGGACTAGGTCCCGTGGTTTTTATTCTCTCAATTTGAGGGAAGTTTTCCATGTTAAAAATTGTGTTTGTCTCATATTTAATTTCTTGCCAATTATTTTTGCTTTGTGAAATTGTATTTTCTATTTGGCCATTTATCTGCACAGGTGGGGAAGAAAAAGTATTCCGCATTATCGAGATAGTTATTGCTAATTATCTCTGGATTTTTCCAACATAATTTTACTTGAATGCACCACTTGTTTGATTTCCTATTATGTGATTGATAGGACTAGATTGTGCACTGTGAGTGGTGTAGACCAAATATTGGAATTTTATTGAGATTGATTGATATGCATATATAATTATATAAATTCCGATGATTATTGTAGAATGACTGGTATTTACGTAGACATAAATTTTAATGAATATTTTGAATTCAAATTGAGAGTTGTTGACTTGTGATAATCAAATATGTATGAGATAGATATTGGAGATTTTTTGAGTTAAGATTATTTTATAATCATATATGAAGAGTCTAACAAACCTAGTGATTTTGGAGAGTACAATTGAATGAGCCTGATCGTGGAATGCTACAATCCAATCGTAAGGTAAAACTGGTAGACCTTGGGAGCATCTCTGATAGGGAATTTCTAGTGGATTAGTGGGTTATTCCCTTAGGTCGGGAGCTACCGTGCAACACATGAGTATCCCGACTGTCGCGTATGTGTGTCTCGGGTTGAGTCAAGGAGATCTATGAGGACTTGACCATTCATGAATTGTATGTACACTTCTGCAGTATCAGGACTACTAACCAAGTACTTTAGAGTAGAACGATACCAAATGATGAAGAATTATAAAGTATAGAACATGCATAATATTTCATCCTTGCGACGGTTTTATTGCGATTGATTTGGATTAACCTTTGATATTATTTTGTTGAATGATTCTCATGCTTGTGACTACTAGTATCCTTAGAGTATCGAAAATCGTCTTAGACTTTTATTATATGTCTTTTTGACGTCATTTTGGAATGTCTTTTTATTTTTGGAATTTCCACTCTGATAGAGATATCATGTTGGAATTATATTTGCATTTATTACTAAACTTATTTACGTGGATTTCAAAATAATTTTTTGTGAAATATTATGACTTTGAGTTGTTAAATTTGATGAATGTTTTTGGATTAATGTGACGTGTTAAGTTATTATGTGATACTCTTTACCTTATAAAATATTTTTTTCTTGAAGAATTTCATCACTCAATTTCAAAATTCGAAAATTTTAATTTGAGGTTTAGAGTATCACAAAGGTATAAATCAAAAAAAAAAAACATTACAAAAATTAAAATCAAAATAAAACAAAATTATGAAGACCAAAAATACATTTAAATTTAAAAGATTTGATAGACCAATAGCTAAGTTTAGACTTTAAATTTTATAGCCAAACAGCTATCGCTTGAATGCAACATCATGCAATGTCTATAAATATAGAAAGTTTAACGTTTCAATTTCAATATCTTCATATTAAGATAATAATATGAAGATAATATAGAAATCTTTTAGGAGGGAAACTTTTGCTTCAATTTTTTACAACCTTTATATATAAAGATAAATTTACAACAAACCAA
>JBBPBT010001132.1:1464020-1487712 GCA_037974875.1 Cicer bijugum
AAATTTAAATTTTATTTAAATTTTATTTAATTTGAATTTATTTATAATTTAAATTAATCTTTAATTATAATTATAAATATAATTATTAATTTAAATATTTTATTATTTAAATTAATCTTTAATTTAAATTTAAATTTTTTATTTTAAATTTTTAATTATATTAAGATTAGTTTATTATATATTAAACTTAATTTATAATTATATTATATTTTAAATTTAATTTAAATTTTCATTTAATTATAATTTAATTATAATTTAAATTTAGATTTTAATATTATATTTATATTAATTTATTATATATAATATTATAATAAACTATTAATTTATAATTTAAAAATTAATTTTTTAAATACGTAATATTTTGTGGCGGCCTAAGCTCTCACAAAATATATATTTTTTTAATCAACATGGTCTTTGTGGCGGCCTAAGCCCTCACAAAGGAGGGAGTTTGTGGCGGCCTGGTCCCTCACAAAGTTTCAATCTAAAAAAGTAAGCATGTCCTTTGTGGCGGCCTATGTCCTCACAAATGCAGCTTTTTGTGGCTGCAAAGGCCCTCACAAATGCAGGATTTGTGGCTGCAAAAGCCCTCACAAATGTCAACCTATTTCACACACGTTGTGGCTTTAAAAGCCCTCACAAAACTTTGTGACCAGCTTATTTGTGGCTGCCAAAAGCCCTCACAAAATCCCACTTTGTGGCTTCTTCTTCCCCTTTGTGAGGGCTTTTGGCCCTCACAAAAACCTTGTTTTCTTGTTGTGCTAGTTTGAGGCTCTAAGATACTTTTGTGCCGGTGTTAGACTTGTTGGTAGAGTTTTCCAAAAGTCCAAAGTTTATGGTCAACTAGGATTTATGCTTGGGTAGTAAAACATCAATAGTTTTGGTTGTAGGAGTTTCTTTTGTTTAACACATTAAATTTACTTCTAGTGATTGCAAATACCTTGATTCACTATTTTTTAAAATATAACTAAAAATATTATTAATTGATTTTAAGGTAAATAAATATTTAGGATAATCATAAAGAAATAAATAAAAACGAATTTGTATTTTTTATGTTTAGAATTTTGTTAGTTAATGTCTCGAAAAAGCGGGATGTTATAAGTGGTATCAAATCAATTCGATCTAGATTAGATTGCGGGTTAGTGGTATGGTTTTTAGTCTTGTTAGTGTTGGTCATGTGTCTCTGAAGTCCTCAAGAGATGGTGTGTGAGTTTATGCACCACTCCGATCTTGATCGAAATATTTCTTCACCTAAACATTGTGTACATATTGTACAAGAACACAAATCATGTTCTTAATCGATTTATTAGAGTGGTGCAACGGAAACGTGGTTGAAACTTAGTGGGTATTGTAGGGGTTGTGATATGGAGGTTACAATTAAGATTTTATGTTAATTAATGGTCCAAAACATTAGGAGAAGAAAATTATCGAGGGAACGAAAGAGATCGAGGGCATTAGGTGTGAATTTTATGATAGTCACATTCATGAGACTAAACGGTTATGATATTATTAAGTAGTTTTGGTATGACGTAAAAATTATTACTAGTTGCATGATTGAGTAAGTATGAACTTGTTAATTGCTTAAGAGTATTTTATAGAGTAAATATATGTATTTTATAACCAAGAATTCAAAGATCTCAATGTAGGTGATATTAATTATTGATTATTATGGGGTGAATGGAAAAAAATGGTGTTGTTTGACCAAGGTTGTGTTGAATTAAAGATGTTGAGGTTTAAGAGTACATTAGAGACGATAATCTTAAATGGTGTGTCAAGAATGAAAGTTTTGAATTAAAGAGATGATTTGTGTTTATGAGTTGTGAGTTGTAGTTGACGAGTAAGTGATACTGAACCATAAGGGAGTGAGAATTTAAGTAGTAAATCATATGGATTAGATTTTTAGCCATAAGAGCAACGACGAATTAAAAAAATAAATCTTTTGACAATAATTCAAGTTGAATATAGTTAGAGTGTTGGATCCAGAAGATTAACATTAAAAGTAAGAACACTGTATAGTGGTTTGAGAATAATGACACGTTGGGTATATTCGTGGAAAGTTGTCACAAATGTTTGACTCTCTAACATGTATTTAGATTATGATTATAAACAAAATCTTGTGTGGTATAGGTTTCGGTCTGTATAGGACATGAAACTTTCTTGGTAGGATTAGAGTAATATCAGACTTAGTGAATGTGATTTTAGAGTTGTCATTTGGTAGAATAATGTTGAGGATGTTAGGTTTGATGAATTTTGAAATAATTGAAGCATGATATATAAGATTTTCTCGATGGATAAGATAAGTGTGCTATATGTAGAAACTCTTTAGCGTCAGTTTCGAGGATGAAACTATTTAAGGTAGGTAGAATGTAACATCCAAACATTTTATTTTATTTTTATATTTTACCTTATTAATAGTTGAGATAATTATTCTAGAAATTATTGGCGATAGTTACTAATGTATTGTGTTATTTTAATTTTTTGTAATAATATTGATAATAATAATAACAATAATAATAATAATTATAATTATAATAATAGTAATAATAATAATAATAATAATAATAAAAGCTAACCGTTAAAAACAAATTTCATGGATTACCACTTTCCCCACTTCTAATGATAAAAAGAAATAAAACAAAACTGATGTCTTTCATTCAAAAACACTATGCGAAGGATTTAGGAGAGAAAAAAAAAGGAAGAAATTCGAGAACTAAATCAGTTACTGATTCATCCCTCAAGTGTAGCACATTTGAAAAAAAGACCGCAAATTTTAATAACGATACTTATATCGGTAAGGGCATCACTCCAATTGTATCTATGTATGATTGTGTTTATTCTGAAATTTGTGAGATTAAATATATACTATGTTGAAATGCTTTTTATCAAATTGTGGAAAATAAATATGGTATGATATGTTATTATAATGGTTATGTTGAACATATTTAAAATATGAAAAATAAATGTTATGTGATATATTGTTATAATGGTTGTGGTGAACATATTCAAAGTGTGAAGAATAAATGTTATGTGATATGTCGTTAATAAGTTAGTCTCACATTATATTAATGATTTATTAATTTGTCCATATTTATGCATTCATTCAAAGTTGTGTGGTGGTGCGTCCATAATTGGTTGGAGCCCACATATCTTTACCGGGATTTTGAGTTAGTGCTGTTATTTGGAAGGACCAATGAAACCTTTCCAAGGAACGCGATATTCCGGAATCATTACATTGACATATAGATTAAGTAATAAGGTCTGCATTGATTGAAGTGTGATTAGTGTTTTATAAAGATTATTGACTATCAAGTGTTTAAAGTTTGACAACTACCAAGTTGCTTGATAAGTTCTTTAATAATAAAAATAATTCTAGAGTTTTGGAAAAGATAATTATCATATGTAGTCAATAAAAATACTTATTGACATGATAAAATAAACTTACTCTTTTAAATTTTTCTCAATTAGTTTCCTTTATTCATTTATTTATTCATTTTTGATTTAGTCATTTAACTTATATTTCATTAGCCACAATAACTTTTAAGTGATAATCTACTTACCTAAATGTTATTTTTTATAAATTCCGTTAAAAAATATATCATGTAACTTTTAAAATATTAATATATGTATAATAGTGTTGATGTGACAAAATAAAAATTAAATATATTTTTTAAACTAATTTTTATTAAAAATAAAAATTCAAAAAAGTTATTCTAATCTAAAAAGTAAAACTTAATGTGGTCATGACAGTTGCATCTAGATTAACCCTTTCTGTTTTTATTTTTTTGAATCGATCATTTAAATTATATTTGGTTTGATTTGTTAGTCCTTCTTTTTCTGGATCATCTTCCACTCTAAATCTAATTTTACAGCACTTGTTTGAAAAAGCGTTGTAATAACGTGCAAAAGAATGCACATATTACAGCGTTTTCAAAGAAGCGTTGTAAAACTAGTACAACAAGCAACACGTTTTTAGAAGGTATTTCCAGCGCTTTTTGAAAAGCGCTGTAAAAGTAATACAACAAGCAGCGCATTTTTAGAAAGGATTTACAACGCTTTGTTATTTTAAAGAGCGCTGTTGTATCTTTTTAAGACGTTCGACACTAGAGCGCTTAATTTTTTGAAAAAGCATTGTAAATGACTTAAAAAAAAGCGTTGTAAAATAATATTTTTTGAGTAGTGATGTACAGTTTGATATCACTTTTTTTGTAACAACTCATTATTTAATTCTTGTTTGAAAGATAAATTTCTCGTTTTGAGTTTTCTCTATTTCACACGGTCAAAGTTTTTTATTTTTCTATTGGAATTACAAGTTTTCTGTTTTATATAGGATTTTTTAAGATGTTGTAGAAGATCAGGAATGGTGGCCAGGAAGACAGTGACGAGGAACAAGATCAAGATTCGAGCTAAGCGAAAAATAGATTAAATTTATAAAACCATAGCTGCATTTAGCCAAAGCTTAAAATGGCCAATATAAGAATTATTTATTTTTATAATTATCGTCCGTATATTGTTAAATACACGTTAACATTATAATCGCTGCGTGACATTTTTTTATTCAAATCTTTAGAAAAAAGACATTTATGCAAAGAAACTAAAACATAAAAATCTAATATTACAAACAATGTGTCACTTAAATGATCAAATAAAAAAATTAAATAACTTAAGCGAAGAACTAGACTAAACATAAAGAACTAAAAATGTATCTTAAAATTCTTTATACCGTATGAATATGATTTATAATATGCAAAGATTGTTAAAAACATCATAAATACGCGAATAGTAGTATATATCTAAGGAAATTTACCATTTGTCATTTATTAATATTTTGCTTTATCGATAACTTCCCAAAATTGTAAAGTAACGAAAAATTATTTTTAATAATTTAGTTTATACTAAATATCAATCAAGTATTGAATTTTGGAACTTGCTACCTTGACAATTTTGAAGCTATTATTATTTTTAAACTAGGATACGATTGGTAACTACTCATTATTATAGTATATTTTTTAATTAAAGACAAATTGTGAGTTTGTGAAAAGTATCTACACTTCGGTTAAGGCTGACTATCAATCCATATATGCAATCAAATATCAATCCACGCAATCAAAATATTGATATGAGGTCTCTAATTAGAGAAGATTTCAAACATTTTTATATAATATATTTTAATTTTTGCAAAACTATATTGATATCTTAATTTTGTAATTTAAACACTATAAAATTTTATATTTATACATTATGTCTAGAATGAATACCACTTTTTATATTTACACCTTATGTCTATATTAAAATCCAATTTTCCACCACGGTGAATATGTGACAGCAGTCGGTGTCTACGAGACGCCACCATTCATCACTAAATGTTAAAACATTAAATCTAGATGTTAGAGTTTTGTGATTTTAGGAGTTCAATTTTTAAATATGAACAAGACTTCCAAAAACATTGTCACGACCCTGACTACGATTATAACTGTGAGTTTCTCTTTGTTATTATAAATTCCTCATATACTCTATTTTTACGGTGTATTTTAATCAAGCCACTTTTTTTTTAATATAATTTTGTATGAAACCATCTACACATATCTTTATACAATTTAATAATATTATAAATTACGATTATGGAAAAAAAAAATTATTACATTCAATATATTGAATAGAAAAGACATATTAAAAAATATCTTATAAAATTTATAAAAAAATAAATATAAAGACAAAAATTATAATAAAATACTAATAATATTTATAAAATTTGTGGGAACATGGGTATGGCCTGTGGTGGTCCCCCTTCTAGTTCTGTCTTTGAGCCTTTTGCTTAGTTTATTTGATTGAGCAATCTTATTATCAAATATAAATTTAAATTTTTTTTGTTTTGACAAACTCAAAATCTTTGACCTATATAAATTCAATTGATTTATTAATCGGGTGAGTAACGGGTGAGTAATTTTATGTTGTGCAATGTAATCTTTTGTATTAACATATTCATGCTTTGACGATGTACATCATCAATCTTATTATAATTCATTCGTGCAATATTATAGACTATGCTCTATTTTACATTTTTTAACACATTAGTTATTACATGACTATGAGATATATGCTATGCATTTAATTTTCAATAGATTTAATTATTCATCTTCAAATTTTAAATTTTTTAATAAAAACTCAACAACATTTATCTCTAACTATAATTTATTTATTTTCAAATTATAAATTCTCAAATCTATATAAAAATCTTAAAAATTATAATCTCTCATTTTTCTTGCACCACACCTATAGCTATATACCTATAGCTAAAATATATAGACTATTGTCATACTTACTTGTTATGAATAGTGAAGAAGCAAGTAATAATATACAATGACTTGGGTACGAATAGAAATTCTCCTATATACTAGTGATGTGCTTTCTTTATTATTTTTATTATGATTTTATTCAAGTGTTGCTTCTTGGCTGCTTCTGTAGTGACTGACTTCATAAATTTTTAGTCAAACTCATAAGAAAGTTTCTAAATATCTCTGATTTTAGTCCTAAAAAATGTAACTATTCGAATTGTTGAATGGATAGCAACTGAGGACAACTGACAACATACACAATAGCTGGATTTATGATCGTTTTAAGCCAATAATATATTGGAGGAATAAGTAATATGCTTTCTTTCAATAATATATTAAAGTTTGAATCATATATGATTTGAAAATGAAGAAATTAGAATTGAAGATGAATATTATTGAGTTTTTATTATTTTATTATTTTTATTAATTAATTTTAAATTTTAATTTAATGATTAAATGACTTAATATAATAAATTTTAATTTTAAACATTAAATAGTACCTAGTCAACAATAATTACACCATCACCATATACTACATTCATCCAAAAATTATTCATATCACCATTTATTTACTAAACAAGATTCACAAATGAATTTTTTAAAATTTATTAGAATTTACAAGAGTCGTAACCCCTCAAATTTCTTATTAATTATATTTTAGTGATATAGTGATATATTATATTATATGTATGTTTGATGTGGTACTATATTATTGTAATTATTTATTTATATTTTTTTACCTTTATAGACAAAAATAATTAATAAATAAAATAAAATAAAACAAAATAATAATGGCAATGTTCATTAGATAACTAATTTATATCATTAATAGGCATTAAGCAGGGGTTGCTGCTACGCACTACTTGCCTCTAACACCAAACCCTCGCCTATTACGCCGCCACTCAAACATATTCAGTATCAAAAAGACAACAAGTGTGCCACACCTAGAAAAGTAAAATATTCGCATTCTTGTAGCACTAGAAGTAATTTTAGAATAAATCGTTTGACACCATTTAGTTTATTCTATGAGGTGAGTATATGTTGGTATCTATATAAATTTTCTGTTGTACTATTTTTATATTAAGTTTTCAATTTATTAAAGTGATAGAAACTCTAAAAAATTATGATTGGATTATCTCCTCATATTAGTTTTCATCATATATCTTTAATCCTCAATTTTCTTTTATTATTTCCCGATAAACCATCAATTTCTTTTTTTTAGTATAAAACACTTGGTTATTAAAATTATTATTATGCTATATTTATCGATATGCAAATTTGAGAAGCTTGAATCTAAATGATAAATAGTTACATATAATTTCTTTCATGTTCATGTGAGTATAAAATTTAGAACTTGACTAATTTATATGAATATTGTTCATAATTTTTCTTTATGTTTTTAATTACTATATGATCATGTACATTTTATTTATATGCTTTATAATTATAATTTTATGTTATATCAAAGAGTATAAAATTTGTTTTATGTATAAAGGTTTTGGTTTATTTTAATTATAATTCAAAATTTTATATTGCATTCATCACATAACACTTCGCGAGAAATAAGATTTTACAGCGCTTTTTTTAAGTCATTTACAGTGTTTTTTCAACAAAAAAAAAATAGTGCTGTAGAATCGAACGCTGTAAAACGATAAAACAATGCTTTTTAAAATAAAAAAGTGCTATAAAAAATATAGATATATTGTACGCTTGTTATGCATATTTTACAACGCTTTTTCATATAAGTGTTGTAAAATATGCACTCAGTATATGAATTATAATGTACATTTACATCACTTTTTCAAATAAGTGCTGCAAAAAGGTGTAATTTTTTCTATCTAAAAACATTGTAAATTAAATTTTTTAAAAACCCTTTTTGGTTTTTTATGGCATTTTTTTAGAAAGCGTTGTCTTTAATTTTTTTTTTCCAAAATTATTTACATCCAGAACCAGTTCACAATAAGTTCACACAATCATTTCACAATCAATACACAAAACAGAACTATATAACTTAACTTTATAACTTTACACAACAACACAACTATATTCATATATATATATATATATATATATATATATTCAGATATTGTACAACAGCACATATTCATATATTGTACTCTATTCATATGCATATAACTAATAGAATTACACAGAACATAACTAGCTACCATATATTTAGATCCCTTGCAACATGCTATTTCCCGGCAAATCAAATAATTTTCATTTAAAGCACATATTGACACCAGTCTTCCTTTAATTCCATTAGATCTTTCTCAGAGTATGTTGGACTGGAATTGTCAAAGTATTGTGCAATATAAAAGTTGAACTTATTAAGTTAGAATCAAATATATAGATAATTGATATATGAAAATCATATAATGAAAATACCGTACCGTTTATGGGATAATAGTTTAATTCCTATCAACAATCTCCTTCATGAATCGCAATACATAGTACCCACAATCGATGTTGTTAGTTTGATGAGGGCACTATAATATAAAACATATAACTCAATAAAATATTTGCGCATTGATTGTAAAGGCATATATTTGTAAATGAAAATTTAAAGGCATATATTTCAAACCTTTATTGGAATCCATGTGATGTTATTAGACTTTTGCTTCGACACTGTAGCACCTCTTTGAGCTCGAAAAACTTGTAAAGCACTATCGAATAAATAAATGTGATTGTTATAGCATTAACAAACACATTATTTATATATATATATATATGTAAGAAATAAATGAATATCTATTTGACAATCTGCGGGTGCACACCAGCTTCTCATACCAAAATCTTCAATGAAAATTTCAAATTAGATTAATTACCAATAACTTTAATTAATTACCAATAAATGCAATTAAAAGTATTTTTTTTACCTAATGTACAAGCTGATGACAGTAGCACTTAGCTCCTTATGGTTGAGAAGTTCGTATATGTGCTCATTTTCAAAAAATTCTTCATACTCATCTCCGAATATAGCTTTATTCATGGTTATCTCCGAATACTTTTTTACCTAAAAGTATTGACTTTTTCTTCCACCCAGTTTTGACCAGCTCTCCCGCAAAAGGTTTGCCAAATTTATTGGTCAAACCTTGTACTTTTTCAAGTATTTGATATCCAGTCGGTGCTAAAGGAGCTTTACTTTCCTCTGATTTTCCATTGAATGCATTTCTCCACCCACGATACTGATGACTATAAGGTAAAAATCTACGATGTCCAAGAAATACATTCTTCTTACAATGTTTCAACCGCATCCAATTTGTACTCTCTTCACATATAGGACATGCACACTAACCTTTAATGCTATATCCTGATAAATTACCATATGCTGGAAAATCATTAATTGTGCCGAACAACATAGCCCTCAAATTGAAACATTCATTCCTATACCCCTCATAAACTTCCACACCTGTCTCCCATATAATTTTTAAATCTTCAATTAAAGGAGTCAAGTATACATCGATATCATTCCCCGGTTGTTTGGATCCAGAAATTAACAAAGACAACATCATAAACTTTGTGAGATGCTTTGAAGACCATGTGGATTCATTCCAACAATAGACAGTGCAAGTCTTAGATTTCATGACTCTATCCTGAATTCAAGATACTCGTGATCATATAGTAATTCATATTCGTTTGGAAATAAAATGCAATCGTTATGACACACATGAATCCTTTCGTAACTCATGCCAATAGATCACAAAATCCGTAGGTTCGACTTGGAAGTTCATTATCATCTGGCAACATGTCATTTAAGAGTGTTAATAATTTTGTGAATCTTTTATCAGACCATCCATTACTCGCTTTTAAGTTGTACAACTTTAATATCACCGACAGTCTTGTGAATTTAGTACAACCATTACATAATGGTTTCTCTGCATCACTCAACAAACTCTCAAACATTTTAGGAAAATCCCAAAAATCTTCTTCAACTGCTTTTGCAATCTCTTCATCTCGGTCCGGCTCATATGTATCTGTATTGAAGTCAGTTGAAGCATATATCGAACCATTTTCAAAATTAATGTTTCCTTTTTTTTTCTCACCATGTCTTATCCAACATGTATAGCTTTGATCAATCCCATTCCATACTAAATGTTCTTCCAATTCATCTTCTCTAACGCGTTTTCCAAAACAACATTTTAAATAAGGACAAACGACTCTATTTGGATCTTTTGCATTCTTCACTACAAACTCAACAAACTCCTTCACTCCATTTTCATACTCTTTTAACAATCGATTGGCAGACATCCATTTCCGGTCCATATTATATGACCTATGTAAATGCAGTTACAAAAATAATAAGCTACTCATAACATTATACCAATATATAGTACACATATCTAATATTGGAAAATTGAAACCAATGATCATTATTTTGTAACAATTTCAAAACAAAACAGATCAACAAATTTCAAAAAGAAAAGATTTATTATGTAAAAATTTGTTAGTTTTCGTGACAACAACAAATTAATAAATACAGTACTTGAGACAACGTATGCAATTTTTTTTTAAAGGAAGAGCAGTAGATGGCTGCACAATACATAGAGGAGATGAGGGTTCCCTGAGTAGAGGGGATGAGGGTTCGTAAATTTTGAATGATTTTACAGCGCATGTCTTTTAAGTGAATGATTTTATAGTGCATGTAGAATAAGCGCTCTAATAGGTCCTTTAATTATGTGATCTTTTACAGCACTTGTAACAAATGCGCTCTAATAGGTCATTTAATTATTTGAAAGCGCATGTCTTTTACAACGCTTGTAACAAAAGTGCTCTAATAGGTCATTTAATTATTTGAAAGTGCAAGTATTTTACAGCGCTTATCAAAAAAGCGTTGTAAAACATTATGTGAGGGCTCTTCATTTTACAGCGCTTGTGTAAAAGCACTGTAAAAGCCTTGTAAACATTATGCACAAATGCTATATGACCCTACAACAACGCTTTTTCCACAACGCTTGTCAAGAAAGCGTTGTCATATGCTTCGTTATTTTTAAAATATATTTACAACATCCTTGTATTTAGTAAGCGCTATAAAAGGTACGCTATAAAATGTCATTTTCCGCGTAGTGTAATAAATAAACATTATTATTTGCATTGGTATACTATCATTTATTTTAATATAAAAAATCATACCTACACGATATATATATATATATATATATATATATATATATATATATATATATATATATATAATGATATATAACTCAAGCTTGTGCCAATTTGACTACTAGTGCGTTCTCCTCACTTATTTTATACATAATTTTGAAACTCATCCTTCTTTATTTGTGTTTGGCGTTTGCGATGGACGCAGACGAACTGCAAGCGACAAGTGATGACTAATACCCTTAGAGTATCGGAAGTCGTCTTATGTTGACGGCATTTTGGAATGTCTTGTTATTTTTGGAATTTCCGCTCTAATAGAGGCATGAGGTTGGAATTATATTTGCATTTATTAGTAAACTTAATTACGTGTATTTCAAAATAATTTTGTTGTCAAATATTATGACTTTGAGTTGTTAAATTCGATGAATGTTTTTGGATTAATGTGACGTGTTAAGTTATTACGTGATACTCTTTACCTTGTAAAATATTTTTTTCTTGAACAATTTCATCGCTCAATGTCAAAATTCAAAAAAAAAAATTAATTTAGTGTTTAGGGTGTAACAAAGGTATTAATCAAACAAAAAAAATTACGAAGACTAAAATCAAAATGAAACGTATTTATAAAGAACAAAAACATACTTAAATCTAAAAAATTTGATATGTCACAAGTTAAACTTAACTTTAAATTTTATTGCCAAACAATTATCGATTGACTACTACAACATGCAATGTCTATAAATATAAAAAGTGTAATAGTCCAATTTCAATATCTTCATGTTAAGATAATAATATGAAGATAATATAGAAATCTTTTAGTAGGGAAACTTTTGCTTCAATTTTTTACAACCTTTATATATAAAGATAAATGTACCACAAATCAACCTCATTAAGCACAATTATTATTGGATGTTTGATGAATTTTTTGATTAAAAAAAAAGAAAATAACGAACTCAGCAGATAAAATCCTTCTCTCCTCCACCTGTGCTTCGCTCAAACTAACTAATTCCTCCTTCATATCCAACTTATGTAACCCTTCTTTGGACATCTAGACTTTTTCATTCAAATTATAAATGTGCTAATTATTCCAACCCCTCAACACTTTCTTCGCCCATTTCAAATTTTATATTATAACGAAACCACCAACCCTTTACTGACATTGAATCTGACTATCTTTTAATAAAATGTGATATCCGTTAAAATCCACTAAACATTTACGATACAAATGTTATGAGTTCATTGAAACTTTTCATGTCCTCCTCCATTTGCATGCTATATCTTGCTTTTTCTCTCCTCTTTAGAGCAAATGGAATAGATATCCCAGCACACACACCAACATCAATTTATGTTTCCCTCAATATTTTACTGTAACAAATCCCACAAGATTCTCTTACCTCTGAGATCACAAGGCACATCCATGTTAACAATTTTAACCACTCTTATTTCCTAAATCCAACACCCTTCCTCCATCAAAGACACTACACGAAAAATAGGAATTTACAGCGCTTTTTTTAAACCATTTACAACGGTTTTTCAAAACAAAATAAGTGTTGTAATATCTAGCGCTGTAAAAAGATACAACATCGCTTTTTAAAATAAAAAGCGCTATAAAATAGGTAGATATATTGCGTGCTTGTTATACTCGTTTTACAGCGCTTTTTGGAAAAAACGCTGTAAAATGTGCATTCATTAGATGCATTATTATGCACCAATTACAACGCTTTTCTGACAAAGCGCTATCAAATGTGCACTTAATAGATGAATTATTATACACCTATTACAACGCTTTTGGAAAAAGCGTTGTAAAAGGTGCATTCAATAGATGCATTATTATGCACCTAGTACAACTCTTTTTTGAAAAAGCGTTGTAAAAGGTGCATTCAATATATGCATTATTATGCATCTATTTTTTTAAAAAAAAACATTGAAATAGGTGCATAATAATAAGCGTTGTAAAATGTGCATTCAAAAGATGCATTATTATGCACCTATTACAACGCTTCAGTGAAAAAGCCCTGTAAAATGTGCATTTGTAAGACCCTTGATTTTAAATCCTAAATTATACAATTTTAGGGTATTTTGTGTTAAATTTCTTAGGCTTTTAGCCCAGTTTTCGGTATTTAGTGAGTTAAATGCCGAAAAAATATTTTTGGAAATTGGATTAAAATTATTTGTCGAAGAATAATTTATTTATTTTTGGAAATTGGATTAAAATTATTTGCCGAATATAATTCTGGGTAGTTTTGTTCAAAATATCTCAGGTTGCTGAAAATTGTATCTGTCAATTGAGTTGCGACGAGAGTAGATATTTTTATCAAAATAGTTTGAGATGTGAGTGAAGTGATGGATGTGAAAGGTGTTAGATATTTATTGGTTTAGTTTTAATTATAATATATATATATATATGTACACAAATATATGAATATATATTATAAGTAATATATATATATATATATACATATATTATAATAGTAAGTAATACATATATATATATATATGTGTATATATAAGCTAGAAAAGGAAATGAAGAAAACAGAAACAGAGGAAACAGAAACACGTTTCCTTCCAATCTCGCAAGCCCTTCTTCTTCTTCCTCCTTCCTTCCACTTCCTTCTTCCTTCTTTGGCTTCAAGAAAACCAAGTGGGAGTGAAAGGAAAATATCCCCCTGCTACTCGACTTCTTCTCTCCTTCCTTTTTCTTTTTCGCGGATTCGAAAACGGTGTTAGTGATTTCAAAACCGTCAAACACATACCTTAACTTTTCAACTAGATCTAAGCTTTGTTTCAAGAAGTGATAGGAAAGAAAGTTGCTCACATCCACACTACGGTGCTAGTGAACTAACTTTGGAAGCGACGCCGCGAGCGGAGATTTTACCGGATTTATTCGCGGTGCCGTAATCGCTCGTTAAAACTAACGTTAAGGTAAGGGCTCCGTCCAAACTTTTAGTTTGCATTTAGGGACTTATCTGTGGTTGTGTGGAAAAGAATTTTATTAGGGTTGAAGTGTTGATTTGGGGGAAAATGAATCTAAGGCTTTTATGGGTAAAATCTTAGAGTTGGGTTTTGGTGATATTGGTTAGTGTTTTGTGGAAAATGAATTTAACTCATTTAGGTATGATTTTGAGGAAATGAAATTTGATGTGTTGGAGTGGTGGGTTGTGATGATTTGTGTTTGTCGTATTTGACGAGTTCATAATTAATATTTATAAATTTTGAGATGTGTTTGTGTGGATTTTGTGGAAAAATGAATTGATGTGATTTGGTGTGAATTGTGGATTGAATTTGGGAATATGTCTGAGTAAGTTTTGTGTGGAATTTGAAAATCATTAGAGTTAAACGAGTATTAAAAATGGGGAATCTTTTAATATCTCTATTTACTTAATGTTTTTCGTGAAAATCATTAGAGTCAAACGAGTATTAAAAATGGGGAATCTTTTAATATCTCTTTTTACTTAATGTTTGCAGTGAAAATAGTTAGAGTTAAATGAGTATTAAGAATGAGGAATCTCTTAATATCTACGTTTACTTAATGATTGTCGTGAAAAATTGTTAGAGTTAAATGAGTATTAAAAATGGGGAATCTTTTAATATCTACATTTACTTAACGATTGTCGTGGTTAGAGTCAGAGTATGCTCATGCATTCATATTTGGTAAATCGTGCAGACCCATGATAGGTGGCACCTCGGTAAATAGTACTTCGGCCTGTGATAGTCGGTACATTTACGATTTACGTTTCTTTTTGGTAAATCGTACAAAGCCGTGATAGGTGGCACCTCGGTAAATTAGACTTCGGCCTGTGATAGGCGGTACATTTAAGATTTACCTTTCTTCTTATTAAATCGTGCAGACCCGTGATAGGTGGCACCTTGGTAATTTAGTACTTCGGCTTGTGATAGACGGTACAATTATGATTTACGGTCCTTCGAGGAGGGTTTTGGTTTGGAATTCCGAGTCCATGCATTTTGTTTAGTTTTAATTATAATATATATATATATATACATATATTATAATAGTAAGATATATATATATATATATATATATATATATATATATATAAGCTAGAAAACGAAAGGAAGAAAACAGAAATAGAGGAAACAGAAACACGTTTCCTTCCAATCTCGCGAGCCCTTCTTCTTCCTCCGTCCTTCCACTTCCTTCTTCCTTCTTTGGCTTCAAGAAAACCAAGTGGGAGTGAAAGGAAAACATTCCCCTGCTACTCGACTTCTTCTCTCCTTTCTCTTTCTTCTTCGCAGATTCAAAAACGGTGTTTGTGATTTCAAAACCGTCAAACACAAACCTTAACTTTTCTACTAGATCTAAGCTTTGTTTCAAGAAGTTCTAGGAGGGAAAGTTGCTCACATCCACACTACAGTGCTAGTGAACAAACTTTGGAAGCGACGCCGCGAGCAGAGATTGTACCAGATTTATTCGCGATGCCGTAATCGCTCGTTAAAACTAACGTTAAGGTAAGGGCTCCTTCCGAACTTTTAGTTTGCATTTAGGGACTTATCTGTGGTTGTATGGAAAAGAATTTTGTTAGGGTTGAAGTGTTGATTTGGGGGAAAATGAATCTAAGGCTTTTAGAGGTAAAATCTTAGAGTTGGGTTTTGGTGATATTGGTGAGTGTTTTGTGGAAAATGAATTTAACTCATTTATGTATGATTTTGAGGAAATGAAATTTGATGTGTTGGAGTGGTGGGTTGTGATGATTTGTGTTTGTCGTATTTGACGAGTTCATAATTAATATTTATAAATTTTGAGATGTGTTTGTGTGGATTTTGTGGAAAAATGAATCGATGTGATTTGGTATGAATTGTGGATTGAATTTGAGAATATGCTTGAGTATGTTCTATGTGGAATTTGAAAATCATTAGAGTTAAACGAGTATTAAAAATGGGGAATCTTTTAATATCTCTGTTTACTTAATGTTTGTCGTGAAAATCATTAGAGTCAAACGAGTATTAAAAATGAGGAATCTTTTAATATCTCTGTTTACTTAATGTTTGCAGTGAAAGTCGTTAGAGTTAAAAGAGTATTAAGAATGGGGAATCTCTTAATATCTGCGTTTACTTAACGAATATCGTGGATAGAGTCAGAGTATGCTCATGCATTTCATATTTGGTAAATCGTGCATACCCGTGATAGGTGGCACTAACGTAAATAGTACTTCGGTCTGTGATAAGCGATACATTTACGATTTACGTTTCTTTTTAGTAAATCGTGCAGACCCATGATAGGTGGCACCTCGGTAAATAGTACTTCGACCTATGATAGGCGGTACATTTATGATTTACCTTTCTTTTTAGTAAATCGTACAGACCCTTGATAGGTGGCACCGTGGTAAACAGTACTGGTCTGTGATAGGCGGTACGTTTATGATTTACGCTTTTTCGTAAATCGTGTAGACCCGTGATAGGTGGCACCTCGGTAATTTAGTACTTCGGCATGTGATAGGCGGTACAAGTATGATTTACCTTTGAGGAGGGTTTTGGTTTGGAATTCCGAGTCCATGAATTTTGGCATATACGCATTGCATTAGGGTGCTTAGCACACGAGTCGTGTTTGATTCAAGATTTTGATTGAGTGTTTGAACTTAAGTTGTCGTGGTAATGGTGTTATAATTGCCAAGTGTGGATGTTTTGGAATTGTGTGTAAGTTTGATTGATTGCAAAACCATTTCAAAACTTAAGTTGTCGTGGTGATTGTGTTATCATTGCCAAGTGTGGATGTTTTGGAATTGTGTGATAGTGTGTTTGATTGCAAAACCATTTCGAAACTTAAGTTGTCGTTGTAATGGTGTTATAATTGCCAAGTGTGGATGTTTTGGAATTGTTTGTAAGTGTGATTTATTGCAAAACCATTTCGAAACTCAAGATGTCGTGGTGATTGCGCTATAATTGTTAAGTGTGATTGTTTGAATTTGTGTGTAAGTGTTGATTGGTTTCGAAAACCCTTTCAAAAGCTGAAAAATGCTGAATTTTGGTGCCTTTTTGCTGCGTTCTGATGTGTATTCGAATACAGCAAGTTGTATTCGAATACAGACATGCTGTTTTTGCCACTGACTTACTGTGTAGTCGAATACAGACTGTTGTAGTTGAAAACAGACATGCTATTTTGCTGCTGAATGCTGAAACTGCCTTGTATTCGAATACAGTAGTGCTATTTTGTTAAAAACTTCATTTTTCAACCTTGTTTATGAATTTTTAGCATATGGAAACTCTTTTAAGGTGCATGCTAAGTTGAAAGGTTATTTTGTGCATTTAAAAACTTAAATGTTATGTGTTAATTGTTAATTTGGGTTGGTGACCCTTTACAACTATTGTGGAAATCTTGGCTTTGCACTCAGATGAGAACCAGGAACATCCTACCGGTTCGTACCCTGTGGATGCGCGTCACGCGCTCCAGGCGCGCAGGGCGCGCCCCAGGCGCGCGTTGGCAGTACTAAACAGCGGGTAATGCGCTCCAGGCGCGCTGGGCGCGCTCCAGGCGTACAGCATCTGCTATCTAACGTATTTTTCATTTTTCTTATCTTTCGAGTCTGAATTTGGTTCAGGTGTCTTCATGAAAGTTGTAGATATGGATCTTAGCTTTCATTAGCACTTGCATTGACTCCAATTGGACATCTATAACTCCAGATATGACTGAAATACTCCATATAGGTCATGTTGATTTCTCACCAAAATTCAGCACTGCACTAAAACAAAGTAACAACGCAAAACTACGAAAAATCTCTACTTAATTAAGCAAATAAGAACAAAAAAATTTCATTAAATCAAATAACTAAAATCAACAAAATATATTAAATAACTCATTAAATTAACTAATGATTAAAGATAAATAAGACTAAAATCAATAAAAATTATGCATATGATGAAGAGTCATCAAACAACCCCAATATAACTTACAAACATGGAACTATTGGGGTCAATTGGCTAACCACTCTCATTCCATCCAACCTAATAAACTCATATAGTAAGCACATGCTTTCAAAAAAGATAAAAAAATAAACATCAAACAAAGTATAGTATACCACAAATTTTATGCCACTACTCCTTGCTTTTATGACATTTTGCATGATGGTTGCACCACGTTTGACTTTATTTTCATAAGTATTAGTGTTGACAACTTCCTCATTTTGATGATATAAAGCCTTGTTGATATCCATTTATCTACAACAAGTTCAACATGCAGTAGTCTATGTACGTAGCAGTATAAGTTTACCATGCATTTTAGTGAGAACAAAAAATTAATAAATACAAAACCTGAATAGTGAGAATAAATATGTAGGGTTCGTAGGAGAAGGAACATCGAGAATGCGCAAAAATATGAACGGACATTGTATGGTTCGCAGAAATACGTAATGGGGGTTACGTACTTCAATGAGAAGAGATGGTTCGTATGGTTCACAATTGACAATAACACAGATGGAGATCGTAGTGGCAATATGGTTCGCAATTGAATAATAACACAAATGATAGGGTTCACAATGAGAAGATCAATGAAAATGAGGATGACACTAACGTAGTAAATTTTACGTAATGAAGACGAAACTGAAGCGGTTTTTAGTTATACATAAAACCATATTACAGCGCTTTTTCGAAAGAACGCTGTAAAAAACCTCCTTATTTTATTTTTTAAAACCCTATTACCACGCTTTTTTAGAAGTCTTTTACAACGCTTGTCCACCAGCGCTGTATAAGACCTCATTATTTTATTTTTTAGAAGCCTTTTACAGCGCTTGTCCACAAGCGTTTTAAAAGACCTCTTTGTTTTCTTATGTAACAGGGCTGTATTTTTAATGGAATTTTACAGCGCTTGTAGGAAAAACACTGTAAAAGACATCCTTATTTTATTTTTAAAAGCCTTTTACAGCGCTTGTGGGAACAACGCTGTAAAATACCTCCTTATTTTATTTTTAAATGTCATTTTACAGTCCTTTAGCAACAAGCGCTTTAAAAGGCCTTTTTGTTTTCTTATGAAATATGGCTGTTTTTTTAAAAGCTTTATACAACGTTTTTTAAAGCGTTGTAAAAGTCCTCCCTGTTACAGCACTTTGACAACAAGCGCTTTAAAAGACCCTTTTAACTTGGTATAAAACAAAGCTTTGTGACCTCCTTATTTTTTTAAAGGCTTTTATAGCGCTTATGGACAAAAGCACTGTAAAATTATAAGTTTATATGCAGTTCAGTTCAAGTAAATTACCTATATTTGGATTAATAGGTTGTGATGTTGCAAATAAAAGATCATTACCAACATCTTTATCATTATTGTTATCATCACTTATTTTATTGGTCGATAGGACAACCTACCATTTATCATCAACAGGATCAGTGACATAAAACACTTGTTGAGCATGCGATGCTAAAATAAAAGGCTCATCTTCGTATCCCACCCTATTAAAATCCACAAACAAGAACCTTGATTCATCAATTCGAATGTCGTTATTATTATTGACTCACTTGCAACCAAATATGGGAACACGAAACATTGTGTAGTCTAACTCCCATATGCGCTCGATAACCCCAAAATATGATAGATTTGCATATACTGGGTTTTTGTCTTTAGCACTTGAGACATGCATTGCTTCAGCTACGAGAGTGACTCCGCTATTTTGCATAGCGGTTTGATCATCTTGTTCTTTGGTATAAAATGTGTAGCCGTTAATTACATAACCGGTGTAAGAAAAGACATGTAAACTCGGACCATTTGCTAGCCACCTCAATCTCTATGAAATTGATATGGGGTCTATATCAAACATTGACTTTATCTAATTATTTAACCACGTTATAAAACTTCGATTGTGCTCTCGAGTTATCCAGTTTTGATTCCTATTCATGTCCAAACTAGATAACTAATCCATGTGAATTGTAACATACAGTTGAACCTCATCTTCATTGTGCAAAACATACAATTGTGCCTACTCCCATTTTGTCCTTGATATAGTCATTAGTCTATTTCCAATTATCCCTTCTCTTGATATTATTCTCGAATGACGACACATGGGAAGCCCTTTGGATTCAACATTGAACATATATTCAGTACAAAATTCAACAGCTTCTTCGACAATGTACCGTTTAACAATACAACCTTCTGGTCGACTTCTACTTTTTACGTACCCTTTTAATATTTTCATATATCGTTCTATTGGATACATCCATCTCATACAAGTTGGCCCACAAAGTTGTGTCTCCTTAACAAGATGAACAGTAAGGTGAATCATTATATCAAAAAACGAGGGTGGGAAATACATTTCAAGCTCACACAAACTAACAATAATTTCCCTCTGCAATGTCGGTAATTTTTTAGGATCGATCTCTTTACTACAAATTTCCCTAAAGAAGAAACATAATGTAGTTATGGCTCGTCAAACTTTTTCCGATAAAATGGAATATATATCTATTGGTAGCAAATGCTCCATTAGAATACGACAATCATGGGTCTTCAAACCTTTTAACTTGAGGTCTTTAATACAAACTAAATATTTAATATTTGAAGAGTATCCTTCTGGAACTTTAACTTCGTGTAGTAATTTACATAAATTTTTTTTTCTATCTAGATAGAGTATGATCGCCTGGAGGCAGATATGTGCGATTTCCTTTCTTTATGGGACCCAATTCATTTCTTATTCCCATATCGACCAAGTCCAGTCTTGCATTGATCCCATCTTTAAACATTCCTGGAACATTGAGTAACGTACCAATAACACTATCAAATACATTTTTTCAATATGCATCACATCGAGGAAATGTCTTATATACAATGACTTCCAATATGGCAATTCAAAGAAAATTGACTTTTTCTTCCACCAAGTTTTGACCAGCTCTCCTGCAAAAGCTTTGCCAAACCTTGTACTTTTTCAAGTATTTGATATCTAGTCGGTGCTAAAGGAGCTTTACCTTCCTCTGAATTTCCATTGAACGCATTTCTCCACCCACGATCTTGATGACTATAAGCTAAAAATCTACGATGCCCAAGAAATACATTCTTCTTGCAATGTTTCAACTGCATCCTATTTGTACTCTCATCACATATAGGACATATACATTGAACTTTAATCCTACATCCTGATAAATCACCATATGCTACATTAATTGTGCCAAACAACAAGCCCTCAAATTGAAACATTCTCTCTTATACCCAACATAAACTTCCACACCTATCCCCCACATAATTTTTAAATCTTCAATTAAAGGAGTCAAGTATACGTCAATATTGTAACACCCCGATTTTCAAAGCGAGGGTGTATTTTTTTTTTCAAAAGAAATTAAAATAAACAGAGAAGCAAAAAAGGAAAATACCTTTGGATAAATATTTAGGTCATAACACCCTGACAATTATGTCAATATAATTTACAAGCAGCGGAATAGTTTTTGAAATATGAATCCAAAGTATTTACACCTCAAAAGTGGTACATGGAACCCATCGAAAATAAACTGTCATGCTAACAATATTAGTATAGGTACAATCTTCCAATTTAAAAAAACCAAATGAAGACATCTAGTCCCTATACGTCAACCTAATCTGATCATTCCACAAAAACTATACATCCTGAGTGATCTTTACGCGCCCCACAAGATCCTCTTAACGTAGCTCCAGCCAGGTGTTTCCAACTACATCCCAATCCACAGGGTACGAACCGGTAGGATGGTCCTGGTTCTCATCTGAGGGCAACGCCCAAATATCCACAATAGTTGTAAGGGGTCACCAACAAAAATTAATAATTAACACAAAACATTTATGTTTTGAAATGCACAAAATAACCTTTCAACTTAGCATGCACCTTAAAAGAGTTTCCATATGCAAAACATTCATATAATACTTGCCAGGTAAAATGAAATCAAATAAGGTTTTTAATCAATCAAGTAATGAATCAACTGACCAATCAATTGATGAATCAATTTGGGCAATCGATTATATGACTCAAAATAAAAATTTCTACAGAGCAAATCAATTGGGAAATCGGTTTTCTTAAAGGTTTTTAGCGAAACTTGAATTCTGGGTCTAAATCAATCGATTGGGAAATCGATTTCGTAACTAGTTGTGCTCCTGTAACTTGCCAAATCGATTGGCAAATCGATTTCTTAAATAACTGAGCCTCTGTGACTTGCCAAATCGATTGGCAAATCGATTTCTTAAATATCTAAACCCCTGCAACTTGCCAAATCGATTGGCAAATCGATTGTGTTCAATATCTTTTAAAAGAATTGATTGGGAAATCGATTTTCCTAAAGTATTTCCAAAACTACATAACTGAATCGATCCCCATTACACACAAATCCAAAACATAGGACTTAGCACTTATAACACAACCAATACAACATCACGAGCTTCGAAATAGTTTTGCAATCAAACATGTTGTTACACAATTCCAAAACATAACACTTAGCACTTATAACATATTTACTACAACACCATGAGCATCGAAATAGTTTTGCAATCAAACATGCTATCACACAATTGCAAAACATAACACTTAGCACTTATAACACAATCACTACTACATCATGAGTTTCGAAATAGTTTTGCAATCAAACATACTATCACACAATTCCAAAACATCCACACTTGACAATTAAAACCCAATTACCACGACAGCTTAAGTTCAAACACTCAATCATAATCTTGAATCAAACATAACTCGCGTGCCAAGCACCCTAATGCAATGCATATATGCCAAAACGCATGGACTCGAAATTCAAATCAAACTCTTCGGGAGTAGAAAATCGTAATTGTATAGTCTCTCAGAGACTAGCACTTATTACCTAGGTGCCACCTGTTACAGGCCTGTACGATTTATTAATTTTTAGCCTATCACAAGTCTTAAACCTCAATTCGAAACAAAACCCTCCGCGAGAGGCGTAAATCCTAAACGTACCGTTTCTCACAAATGAACACGAGTGCAATCTCTCATGGACAAACACAATTTACCAGGGTGTAGTCTCTCACGGACAAACACATGTGCAGTCTCTCACGGACAAACACAATTTACCAGGGTGTAGTATCTAACGGACAAACACCTGTGCAGTCTCTCACGGACAAACACAATTAAGTAAAAGCATATATTAAAAGATTCCATGTTTTTAATTCCCATTTAACTCTTACAATTCGAACGACAATCATTAAGTAAACATAGACATTAAGAGATTCCCCATTCTTAATGCTCATTTAACTCTAACGATTTCCACTACAAACATTAAGTAAACCGAGATATTAAAAGATTCCCCATTTTTAATACTCGTTTAACTCTAATGATTTTCAC